>PVKZ01002755.1:127099-190993 GCA_004027375.1 Macroglossus sobrinus | reverse complement strand
ATGCCTTAAAGATGCTGACTTGAACTTGAATAGCATTCTCCCGCTTGTGTGATCTAGCCTAGTGCTTAGTAAGAGTTAAAGAAGTTTCAGGTTGGAGCCTAATGTGCTGCTAGATGCTCTGTGACCTTGCTTAATTCTTGTTCACTCTCTGGGGTGAATTTCTACCATCTGAAAAATGAAGTGACGTGGACACAGTGATGATTGGATTTCGAAGTCTGTGGTTGTACACTGGTGTCCCAGGGCCTCACGACTGCTCAGCTGTGTTTAATTGACTCACGTGGCGTTTGAATACATTAGAATTCATTGCTGATTCAAAATGAGAAGTTTTCACATAAAGATCAGGATTTCTGGCTTCTTTTGAAAAGTTGGAAGATTTGGCAACCCTGGCTACACACTCCCTCCAGTTGGCTGGAGCCAAGCTGCCATCTCCCCCTTTGTCCTGGCTATGGTCGCCCCAGATGGCCGTTGTCCTGTCGTCCTCCTGACACAGAAGCAGAGTGTCACTTCCCATTTATTATTGCGCTTGTGCCTTTACTTAAGTAAGAAAGTAAGAGATTCCCTGAATCCATGTTTCTCCCCAGGGTGGGAAAGCACACACAAAGGCCCTGAGGTGGGAAGGAGTTTTGTGCATTTGTGCACAAAAAAGAGGCTCAGGGAGGGAGGGAGATAAGGCTGGACAGGTGGGTGGGGGCCGGGTCTTTTAGGGTCCTGGGAGGAACTTGGGTTTTATTTTGAGTGTGATGGGAAACGATTGGAGCATTGGTGGGCTTAAAGGAGGGAGGTTTGATGTACATTCTAGAAGGATCTCTTTGGCTATGAATAATAATAAATGCTAGGAAGAAAAATAAAAAGGGGTAGGGAGTAATGAGAAGGGGTGTGGGACTTTAAATATTGGGATCAAGGGAGACACCACTAAGAAATGACATTGGGTAAAACTTAGAGGAGGGAAGGGAGATCAGGGAAGAGCATTTCAGGCAGAGGGATTGGCACGGAGCAGCAAGGAGTCCAGTATGACTAGAAGGGAGTGAGCGAGCGGAGGAGGGTGGGAGATGAACTCAGGTGTGTCTGTGTGGGGGGTGGGGTGGAGTTAAAGGCCATTGTGCAGGTAGCTGCTGACCCTGACAGGTGAGTGAATGCTGGGCCAGTTGGAATGCACCTGTAGAGTGGCTCTCTGGAGGACTTTAGAGGGTTTCTGTCTTGGCTGGGCCTTCCTGGGGCCTGAATTTCCAAATATGGGAGTATGGAGAGGAGGGTGGATGCTGTAGTCTGTAACCTCCAAGCCTGGAATCCAGGCTTGTGGCTCAGTCCAGCTTTGAGGCTGCACGCCCTCTGCAGCCCTCAGGGAGAGTATGAACAGGCTTCATCTGTGACCACTGGCTGGCCACGATGGAGTGATAGGGATAAGGGTTGACAGAGTCGGGTGGGAGTGTGGTGGCCACCTTAGGTACTTGTCCTAGTGAGACACGTGTCAGATGCGATCCAATGTCCTGAGGGGTGAGCCCTCTGCTGCTGCCTTGGTCTCAGTGTCCACCATTGTCTTCAGAAATCCCCACAGTGGTCTCCCTTTGGGTCAGACTCCAGGCTCACTCCTCCCTCCTCTGTCTGCGTGGCAGCCAGCGTGAACTTGTGGCTCCCGGATCTGACCACTCTCCTGGCAGAAGGCTCCCATGGCTCCCTGCTGCTTCGGGCCTTGCCCAGTTCCGGCCCTTAGCCTGCGGTGCAGCCACGCCTGTGGTCCTAACTCCTGGCCCCCTCTTGACTTTTAAGATACCCAAGAGGCAGCACTTCCTTCAGAAACTCTTGCTCCTGCATGGGCCACCACTGTGCTGCTGGCATGTCTCCCTGACTCCCCGTGTGTGCTGAGCGGCTCTTCATCTCGGCATTTCAGCTCCAGCGCTAAGCGGCACAGTTAGGAAATAACGAGTTACACCTGTGGGCACGCTCTGTGCCCCAGGTTGTTTCTATTCCGGTCGTTGCATCCTCACTACAACCCTGAGGTGGGCATTGCTGGATTTCCATTTTACGGATGAGGACTTTGAGCCTAAAGGGTTTAAATAACTTGCCCCAAATCACGCTGCCGGTAGGTGGAAGAGGTAAGAGTTGAACCCACGCTGTCTGGCTCCAGCCCCCTGCCTTTGACCCCCTTATCCCTCCCCATTGAAATTGAATAATGAGTGAATCTCTGGACAAATTCAGGTCACCAAACCTCCAAACTGGCTGCCTCCCCTCCTCCCTCCCTCTGCAGCCCTCCGGGGCCTGCAGGCCCGCCGTTCTCACCACCAGCCGGTGGAGTCTGCACTGCCTGGCTCCCCTCCCACCCCTCCTCCAGGCCCCCGGTGACAGAGTCCCTGGCATTGGCCACTCTGAAGGATCTGCCTCCCTGCCCCCAGATGTCACCCAGCGGGCAGAACCTCTAAAGCCATGGCCTTTTCTCATCTCTCGGGCCTCATTACCCTTGACCTTTCGGTGGCATTCTCAGCAGCAACTCCATCCTCCTTGTAGCAGCTCCTTCCCTTGGCTTCTTGGCTGCCGAAGGAGTCTGGCTGTCTCTGCCTTTTCTTTTGGTTGTGTCATTTCTTCATTCATTCATTTAACAAATATTTACTGAGCGCCTCTGTGCCAGTGCCCAACGCTATTCTGGGAGACAGTACCAAACAAGCCAGACAGAATCCCTGGTCACATGGAACTCTCATGACAGTGGGGGAGGAGACCACACAGAACTCATCTAAAAGATAACAACATGTCATATAATGAAAAATAAAACACCATATAGGTTAGAAGGTGACAGTGTGTGTTGGGGTGGTGGCCACTTTAGATAGAGTGGCCAGTGACATCTGACCTGGGAAGCAGTGAACCAAGCAATGCTGGGGAAGAGCATTCTGGACAGAGGTCACAGCAAGTGCAAAGGCCCTGAGGTGGCTGGAGTGTGGTGGTGAGGGGACATCAAAGGGTAGGCAGTGGCTTGACAACCTGGTGGGGCTCTGAAGGCCAAAGCAGGAGCTGGAGTTTATTGCATGTGCAATGGGAACTCTCCAGAAGGTTGCAACACAGGAGAGACTTGATGTTATTTACATCTTTAAAAGATTCTGTCTTAGAACATGGCCCAGGCCGGCACCAGAACCACCTGGAGCCCTTGTTCAAAACGCAGATGCCAGTCTCTTTCTCACCTGCAGCCTCAGAATCCCTGGGACCAGCCCAGGAATATGCATTTAACAAGCACTTATAAATTTGAGAACCACTGCTTCAGGCAGAGATTCTTAACCTGGAAATTCCCAAGAGGTCAGTGCACAGAATTCAGGGGATTCAAGAACTTGGCAGGCAAATTATTACATCTTTACTCTCACTAGCCACTAATTGGCAGTTAATATTTCCCTCTGTGATGCGTGGAGTCCTACCTCCACCTGGCACTTCGTCCCCAAAGGGAGTCACAGAGTTTCGTGTCACGTTATGGGGTTTATGAAGGTCTTATAATAGCACTTTCTTCCTCGTTGCTTCCAAGTTGTGGAAGTTATTAGATTTGCACTAGATCTTGTTATTTCATGCATTGGTAAAGAAGCATGTGGGTTAATATTATAATCTGATTTTTTAAAAATGTCTTGATTATTTCAATATAATTGGTTTCCTTTGCAATCCTCTGTATGTTTATTTTATCCATTTAAAACCTTATTCAGAGAAAGCATTTAGGCTTCATTAGATGTCATAGGGATCCATGGCCTAGGAAGGTGCAGAACCCCTGCAGAGAGCTGGAGGGGACTCAGACAGAGCTGGGTACCCCTCCTGACTCCTCTTGTCAACGCTGTGGGACCTCAGGCAAATCACTTTCCTCCTCCGTGCCTCAGTATTCTCACCTATAAGATGGATCTTGTAATGCCTAACTCAGACATTTAATGGGAGGAACAGCCAGGCCATCCTGGGGGCATCAGGAGGCACACTTTCTCCCACTGGCTCCCAGGGTCTTGAGGCCAGCCAGCCTTGTCAAGTGTCAAGTGGCGAGCGCTGGGCTGGCCGGGTTTGAATCCCAGCTCTGCCACTTACTGGCTGGAATCCTGGGCTGAGTACTAAACCTCTCTGTGCTTCAATTTCCTCTCATCTATAACTTGGAGGTAATGATAGCACCCAAGTCATAGGATTGCTGTGGGGATGAAAGGAGGTTATTACAAGGGCCCAGCACCATGCTTGGCATTGCTTGGTTGACACGAAACATGGCCGTTGTTATTGGGTGTGTGTCTCACCCCTCAGGGGTTCTGGAGGGCTGGACTCAAGTCCTGTTCCCCTGAGTACCGCCCACAGTAGCTGACATAGAGTCTGGGTTAGGGACTGGTTTGGCGCAGTGACTGCTACTTTTCAGGTTTAAGAGAAGAAGACACTTACTTTAGAGGTCAGGATTGGGGATGGCAAGTCAGAATGACATCAGGGCCGCAGCCCACCTCGGATTCAGCAAGGGGGTCAGGGAGGCAAAGGGCAGTGGGCTAGCGAGTGCCCGGTCTTGGGGTCCGGGGCGAATAGTGAATCCAGGTCATCCAGTTGTACAGTGTCTCCCCACCACTCGTTCAGCCTGGCTCTGTCGGACTTGAGACGGATGAGCTCTTGTCTTCTTTCCAGGCCTTAATGTCCTCGACTGTTAAATCGGGACAGCTGGCATGTATGGAAGGCTATCATGAGCTAAACCTGGATTTTGCCTTTTTACATGTCTCATTTAATTCTCTCCACCACTCTCTGAGGCAGATGAGGAAATTGAGGCTAGAGAGGTGAAGTTACTTGCCCAAGGCCACACAGCAAGTCAGTGGCAGAGCTGGGATTTGCAGAGCTGGGATTTGCAGAGCTGGGATTTGCCCGTGGGTGGTCTGGCTCCCCAGGCCATGCCCTTAATCACTGGGTAAGTATTTCCTTCTTTTCTCCCCTCCACAGTGACCAGCCCCATTTTATGTTCACGGGCATGTTTTTGAGGGGACCACTCTTCCTGCCTGGCAGCTGGAGAGGAAGCAGCAAGTGTCTGGGAGGTACAGACACTCTCATGCAGTGCCATTATGGGCATCCCATGCCGGCCTCCTCCCTGAGCCCCGCTCAACTCTGCCCCTGACTTCACACCGTCTGGCTTTCTCTCCCTCTCACTGCTTTCTTCCAGCTCTCATTGCGAAGGACCCTGCTGTGCTCTGGGGTGATCCCTGGGCTGTGGCCTTCAGCCTCCTGGGCAAGAAGCTAGAGGGAAGGGCGGGGACTATGGAAAGGAGAGCACCTGCCTGCCTGCAGGGGGCAGCACCACTCAGCTCTGGCCTTGGGCTTCCTATGGGAATGTGGCCCTGGTCCGCCAGATTTCCAAAAGAATCTAGATTTTCATGTGATTTCCCCACTTTCAAATGTTGATATCTAATTCAAAATTTTTTTAAAAAATACTTCATATACCAAAGGGGAAAGAGGGAGGCAGAGAAAGAGAGCAAACAAACAAAGAAGAAAATGGAACAAAAAATCTCAAAACTTGTTTCAGGACAGTTTGCAACTCCTGACCGGCCCTGTCCTATTTCCTTTGCCTGCACAGCCACCCCATTTTAGAGATGGAAAAGGGGAGGCCCAGAAGGGTGAGAGGACTGGCCCAAGCCGATGGGGGTTGGGGTGGGGGATGGGGCCAGAGGTCAACCTTGGACGTCTGTGTTCTTCCCACCACATTCCTCCCACCAGCCTGTGTGGCCAGCGTTTATTTTCAAGGCCAACTTCTGGGTCCTAACGAGAAAGAAAGATCATCGATGCTGAAGGCCAAGGTCACCATGACACACCTCGAATGCTCAGTGATCGTCCCGGATTCCACAGTCATTTCTAAAGGGCACGTCTGCCAGAGTCACTTCTAAATTGATAGGGACTGGAGCCTTTTTGAACTCTGGGGGCAATAAGGCATTGTCAAAAACTGTACCAATGATAAACTGATTTGTCCCTTTGTGAGGGCAGGAGAAGGACTTGGTTTTCTGGGCCCAGCTTGCCAGCGTGCCACCCCAGTGTTTACTCAGGACTTATGGTGTGCCAGGAGCCGGACTGGGAAGGTTTGCTGCATGCTCATTTAACTTGCCCAGGAAACACATGAGGTTAGTAGTGCGGACTCCATTTTATAGCCAGAGTCTGAGGCTCAAATTTTTAGGGAAGGGTCAAAGGTCAAATCCAGACCTGCTTGACCCCAAGTCCAGGCTCTCCCTACCTCAGTTAGGCATCTGCCTGAAAGTGGTAGAGAAGCTTTCTTCTTTGCCGAGGTCTGACTGGGGGCCCCAGCGGGGACTGGGGTGGTCAGGAGAGGCTTCTTGGAGGAGGTGATCTTGAATGAAGAAAGAAGATATTTTAGTTTATTGTTGCTTCTGTGACAAATTAGCACAAACTTAATGGCTTTAAAACAACATGGATTTGTTATCTTACAGCTTTGGGGACCAGAATTCTGAAGTGAGCCTTATGGGCTAAAATCAAAGTGTTGGCGGGAGTGCCTTCCTTCCTGGAGGCTCCAGTGTCCTTGCTTATTCCAGCTTCTCTAGGCTGTTGGCATTCCATGGCTCGTGGCCCTATATCACTCTAACCCCTGCTTCTGCTGTCGCACCTGCTGTTCTTGACTCTGACCTTCTCGTCCCCCTCTCATAAGAACCCTTGTAATTACATCGAGCCCACTGAATAATCCGAGATAAAGTCCCCATCTTAAGATCACAGTCATGCCTGCAAAGTCCCTTCTGCCACGTAAGGGACTTTTGGACGTGGACATTCTAGAGATTAGGACGTGGGTATCTTTGCAGGCCATTATTCAGCTGCCCCAGAAGAGACCAACACTCCCAGGGCTGGGACCCTGCTGGAGGCACGAGAGAGCATGGACTGTTCAACCAGCAGCCTGTGCTGAGGGTGCACATGGACAGGGCTGCTTGGGACCCACTTGTCAAGGGCACTGAAAGCCGCACTAAGGCATTCGAGTTCATCCTCTAGAGCAATGCCCCTCACACTTGACCGTGCATTTGGATCAACTGGGGATCCAGTTAAAATGCAGATCTTAAGTCAGTTGGCCTGGGTGGGACCAGGATTCTGAAGCCCTTAGGGGCTGCTGCTGCTGGTCATGGACCCTGATTTGAGTCGTGAGGCTCTAGCAAGGATAGCTCTAGAAGAGATGGTGACATAGAGAATAGTCCCACCCAGGCCCTATGTTTCCAGAGCAGCATGCTGATTGGCATTTGAATGGTGTTCCATTCCCAATGTTTTTGCACATCCCACAAGAGTAGCCACTTAGAGTCTCCATATGACCTTCAGTAAAGTCTAAAATGTTCTGTCTGACTCATTATAGGAAGACTTCCAGTGTCGTGACCTTGGGCACCTCACGGGACCTCTCAGGCCTTCATGGAAAGGATACAGGGATGGGATGGACAAGATGACTTCTGGGAAAAATTCTCACATCCCTGCTCTTGGCTCAGTTAAATCAATCTGGGCATATTTTTAGAGCTGAATGTCTTTCCCTTTTATCTAACTCTTTTAAAATTGGCACCCTCGTGTGGGGTGACGTGGTGTTTGCTAGAGCCCCTGTTACGGAGCAAGCTGGGTAACTGAGAGTTTGCTGGATAGTTCGCTTCTACATGTAGCTATCAGGGAGGACTCTACAGGGTCTTCAGATGTGGCATCGCTGCAGAGTGTCAGGGATAGAAATAACTTTAGATATCATCCTATAGGGGCTATAAACTGATGCTCGTGAGAGCTAGGCAGGAACCGTGAAGGGGCGAAGGGTGTGAAGTGGGGTCTGTGCTGACCCAGAAGCATGTGCCCTATTTGAGCAGGGCAGCCCCAGCTCAGCCCCACAGTTGTCATTATGTGGGGCTGTGGGTCCAATATTGCCACATCCAATCATTTTGCAAATGAATCCAGAAATCTGTATTTTTATGTGAAGTCTCCTATTTTTAAATGTTGATAATAAATTCAGATATTTTTAAAATGCTGTGTGGGCCAAACAAGACATTTTTGTGGGCTGTATTTGGCCTGTTGGCGGCTTGTTTAAGAAACCACTTGCTCTATCAGGAGGGAAACTGAGGCACAGGGGCCTTCCAGAGGTGCCACAGTGACAAAGCTGGAGCCCAGGCCTGCTGACATGTGGTACAGCCGCCATTCATTGGCCTCACCGGAGCTCCTCTTTGAGGCAACCCCTCTTCCTCCAGTCCTCAGTTCTTGTGCCTTTGACAGAGTCACCCCACTCCCCAGTCATACTACATCAAGCAGTCTGGGAGGTGGGAGACCCTCTCCCTGCCCTGCCCCTGCCCTGCTTCATGACATGGCACGTCCTAACTCCTCTCTGGGCTAACTTTTCATCTGAAGGTGGAGGGCTAGGAGCTCAGTGACCCCCAAAGTTCCTCCCTATGGCTCCGAGGCCTCTGGCCTTTTCCTCCCATCTCTGCCTCTGAGCTTCTAGTATTGACATTTCGCAAACAGCAGCTGTCATGGAGCTGGAGCCATTTCCAGCCTCAGAGGTCCCGGCCCACGTCATTTGCATGATTTAACATGCTGGGTTTCAGGGAGCGTGTCACCGAGCCCACAGCCAGCGGCCATTCGCCATGACTTATTGATTTGACATATTAAACTGATGAGTTTTGGGGGAAAAATGTTTTCTCTTGAAATGTCGTTGTGTCTTGGGATTTCATATGATCTTGCAACAATTTCCTCTGCTCCCTGTAAGGGTTTTATTTGTCCAGTGGCTGACACACAGTTGTTCCAAGCTGCCCACTCCTTGGCTACATCTCATGGGAATAACTACGACAACAGTAATAGTACCCGCTAATGCTGATGTAACATTTACTGTGTCAGGCACTGCCATAAGCACTTTATTCATCAGCTAACTCGATTTATTCTCTCAAGAGTCCATGAAGTGGGTACTATATCTATTCCCAATTTACAAGCCAGAAAACAGGTTCAACGGGAGCATGTCACTTGCCCAGCAAGTAACTGGCAGAGACAGGCGTCAGCCTAGGTGGCCTGCCCAGGTCTGTACTCTTTACCCCTGCACCTCGCAGCCTCTTGTAAGTATTATAATTGTTAATAATTATACTTATTAAAAAGTAATAATAATGCTTAGCTTTCTCAAATACTTTCCAAATGTCAGGCTTGTGTGATTTATAGATATTTTCTCATTTAATGCTCATGGCAAGTCTATTATGCTCCTTTTCAAATGAGGAGCCCGAGAAACAGAGGGGTAGAGCCCGCAGCTGAGGTCACACATCCCAGATATGCTTCACACCCATGTTTTCCCGCTCAGCCAAGGAGCTGGCTCTGGAAACTGTCTTAGCAAAGGAGCGATCTGGGAGAAAGGGAAATCGTTCTTGCAAACCTATCAATTCCATCAATGGAGGGTCAGAGTTGGCGTTACAAAGCTGTTTTTTAAAAAAGGCAAAAAGTGCAGCTAACAGGATTAGCTGTCACCCCACAAGCCCTGGTCCTGATGAGAAATCATTTCATTTCTTCTGCTCCTAGAGGTCACCTGTTCTCTGCTGCAAATCAAACCATTAGCGGCAAGTTTCAGAGAATTGAAACAATCATCTCCGTGATGAGTGAGCCTTTCCTGGTGCCACCAAGGCAAGGCCCTGCGGTTCCCGCCCAGAGTCTGCCAGCCCCACCCACGGTGTTTCCGACTGCCTTTATTCACACGTGCTTGCGCTCCATAGCACTAACAATAAAAGTGAGCACTGATTGTAGGCAGGCAATGCACAACTGCTTCATTATTCCCGTTCCACCTGCTTTCTATTTGCCAGACGCCAACATCTCCCGTCTGGCATCGACTCGATTTTTCCCGAAGTCGACTCCCTCTTTTAAACATACATTTAAAGGGGACCTTCAGACGGGCGGTGCTCATGTTTGAGAGCACATCGGCGTGCTCCGGATGGCCCCGTAGAACACAGAGCCGTCTTCCTCTCGGGGTTTCTGGTTCAGTAAGCCTGGGCGAGGCCCAAGAATTCGCATCCCAAGTTCCCAAGTTCCCAAGTGCTGCTGCTGCCAGCAGAGTGGCCACTTTGAGACACTGGCTTAGAGCGTTACTCTAATTAGATCCCTTGCCCTAAAAATGATGTGTCGGGAAGGGTCCCTAAAGTGAACAGAATCTCCCAAATCGTTCAAATGAAGGCGCTTTCATGAAAGAACTCCTTACAGGAGTGTGGGAAAGGGCTGAGAGGCTGAGACTGTCCCCCAGCCAGCCTCCCCCGCCCCAAAGGCTGGCTACAGAGGGGAGCTGCTACTAACCCTAGGCTGGAAGGAGAAAAGGGCGGGAACAGTGCTCAGAAATGTGTCAGAGCTGCAGCTGCGGCTGTGAACCTTGGAGCTGGAGTCACAGGTTGGGTGATGAAGCCACTGCCAGAAACGGGGCTCAGGACATAGAGGGAGCAGGGCAGAAACACGTTGGCCTCTCTCCTCCAGTTTTCAGCTGGGGTCCCTCCTGCTGACCCAGGGCCAGGGGGCCTGGTGATGTGGTTCTGAGAGTCAGTCCCCTGGAGCACAGAACAGGGCAGAGAAGGGCAGAGAGCAAAGGCAGGGAAGCGGGGAGAGGGCAGCGAGAATCACCAGCACAGAGGTAACCGTCAAAACGTTCTTCAAGTCTGCCTAGGAACGGTGGGAGATTCTGATCCCTCCCATAGTTCTAAACAGTTAGCAAGCGTTGGAAAGGTGTTAGGACATATTAACACCGAATAGAGACTCTTGATTGAGGTGTTAAGAATTTAAAAATTAATGAAAAAGTGAATAGCGTTTCCGCTTTATGATTCAGGGAATTTAAAATTGTGGTTCAACACGCTTAACACCGCCTCTCTCCTCGCGGGAAACAGACACGTGGATAGCACCCCCCACCCCGGCATAGCCCACCTGGGCGGACTTACCAGCTCACTTGGGCATTGGTGGAGGGCTACCACTGGGGATGGAGGGCAGGGAGGTGTCACCCCCCAGCCTGCCGCAAAGGCAGCTGGAGGCGGAGGCTGGGCCCCGGAGGCCAGGGAAAGCCTCTGGGCAGAGGGGTGCAGGTGCTGGCAGGTGACAATGTGCATTGAGGTGCTGTGGGACACCCGGGGAGTAAATTCACCTTCACAGCCCCCTCCCTGGATTATTGATGTTTCATGGATTCCACCTCCCACCCTTTTTGCCTTTGCGCCACACACCTTTCACAGGTGGCTACCATCTATTAGACAATTACAGCTGATATCTAGGGAGTGCCTGGGCTTGCCAGTGACCCCACATCTCTGTCTGAGCTCCCGCTGCCTCCTGGACATCCCCGCTGGAAGTCCCACAGCTGATGTGGACTCTGCATGTCCAGAGGTGGCCTTGTCACCCTCAAGCCTTAGCATCGCCTCATTCTCAGAGAAGATCGTAACCACTTGCTCAGTCATCCAAACTGGAAACGTGGCCCCACATTGGGGTCCTCCCTCTCCTTTGACACCACGTTCATGGGTCAGCAGTCCAGTGAGCACCCCCTTGGGAGTTATCAAGTTCCCCACTTGTCCTCACTCCTGACCCAGGCCACCATCATCTATCACAGGGAGTTCGGTGAAAGCCTTCAGTTGGTTTCCCCACCCACACCCCCTTCCAGAGCAGGCCCCAGTACTGTCCCTTGCTGAGACCTTCAGCACTATACCTGCCCCTGCAGCATGGGTCAAGCCTGGCTTCCAGTGTCAAGACCCACCTGCTCTTCCCCTGGGATCACTGGGAACCTAAGGCCCCACCCCTTTCCCACTCAGTGGCCATCCTTTTGCAGGAATCTTGGTTCAGCAGATATTTGAGATGCTGGAGAGCATGTGGATGAGAGCCATGTCCGGGAACCCTACACCCCAACCCAGATTGGCCCCTGTGATCAGCCCAAGCATGGAGAATTTCAAAGTGGCCGCTCCATCCTGCCAACTTACAAATTCCTTACCCGTGATAGTCCTACAGTCAGAGAGGCCTGGGTTTGAATCCAGACTATACTACTCTCTAGCAGCTTGATCCCTCTGAACCAATTTGTTCATCTGTAAAATGGGGGCTACCTCGCTACCTTACAAGGTTAGGAGGATTGGGAGATGATACCTGTGAATACTAGTGTTTGAGTTCTGATCCCCTGGAAGCAGAACCTGGGATGAAGGTCCACATGCAGGTGATTTATCAAGGAAAGACCCCAGGGGAGAGTAGTAAGGGAATTGGGAAGCAGGACAGAGAAGGGAGGGAGGAAAGTAAGGGGCCAATGTCAGGCCAGGGCCCAGGGAGGCAGCTGCAGTCTTGACCCCGGGGTGGAGGTTGGGGTGGGGATTGGGAGCTCTGCAGCTGGATCACATCAAGGGTTGTCTGAGTTAGACCCCTAGGGCAGGGCCACCTGTCAGCTGTTGGTTAAGGACAGCATAGAGGGAAATGTAAGTTTCCAGGCATTTTCTGAATGAAGATGGCAAAACAGAGATAAGATGCCCAGGGACAATCCTCCAAGGAGAGAAACACTTTAAAAGAAGAGGTACAAGAGGTTTGGGTGGAGCACTATCTCTGGTGTGACTTGGCATATGATATATGCGTAGTAACTAACTGTTGGCTCCTTTCTGTGACTATTGTTGCTACTATTAGCATAACAACAACACTTCTTATTGTTATTAATTTTCTCAGCTTGGGTGGGCTGAAACTTTCAGACAGATGCTCCAAGCCCAGTGGGCAGACAGAGAAATAAATCTGATGGGAATAAGAAGCAATAACCCCAGCCAGGCATCTGAGAATCTGGTGCCTGTTTCTCTGTGGTTAACTTACTTCCTGAGCATCCCAGCCCCTACGCCCATCTCATCTCCCATCCCATCTGAGAGAGCTGAGCTCCTGCTGCCAGGGGAGGTGTGGGGGCAGAGGCTTGGCTCAGGGCCCACGCAGACAGGATGAGAGTACCCTTTGGGGGTGTGGGGGTGGAGCAGGGGAGGCAGCTGAGTCAGAGCCACCATGGTGAGGGGTGTCTTCCACCCACCAGCGGGGGCAACGGCAGCTGGAGGTGAAGGCTGTTAGGAGGGAGAGTTGGCCTGGCTTGCCCTGCATCTCCTGCCTCCCTCCCTCTGCCTGGTGGGCCTTGGGCCAATGAAGGGCCCGGGAGGCTGCGAGTGTGCGGTGCCAGTGGGTGTTTTAACAACATCCAGGCTGCCAAGTGCACATTATTCTCTTAAATAAATCCAAGGGATTGCCCAGGAGCTGTGGCATTTTTGTAGCAATAAACAAACAAACAAACAAGCAAATAAATAATAAAGAAAAAAAAAGAAAAAGACGGGTTCTCCAAAGCTCTAAAAGCCTTGTTGTGCTAGGGATGATAGTGGGCGTTTGAGAACCTGCATTCTACCTCAGGGAGCAGAAAGAGACTCCGAAATTGCTGTTTGCCTTCTTCACTAAATAGTACATGTTGGACGTCCCTAGGACAGTCCAGGTGGAAGGAACAACTTGTGCGAAGGCAGAGAGGTAGGAAAGAACACGGGGCTCAGGAAGTAAGTAAAGAACATGTTTGACAGTTTCAGAGAACAGAAAAGCTGAAGATCAAGGACTCTTAGCTGTAAGTGATAGAAATTCTACCTGAAACTGGATTAGGCAAAGACAAGGTATGAATTGGTTCATGTGATTGAAAGAACAAATGACTGGCAGCTTTAGGCATGGCTGGATTTAGGGGCTCAAACAGAGTCATCAGACACAATCTTCCTTCACGTCTTGGCTCTGCCTTCCTTGACACTGGTTCTGCCTCCAAGAAGGCCCTTGCCACTGGATGACTCAGCCAGCTCCATCCTTAACATCCTCTCAGCCTCCAAACTAGTGGAAAGAAAGGAATTTTCTTTCTCAATACTTTCACCAAAAGTCTTGTGGCTGTCCCTTCTTGGGTCATGTGCCCATCTCTGGCTGGGTAAGCCTGGTCCATTAACTTTTTCCTAAAGTATGGGCCTTGCTCAAAGCATAGGATTAGTGTGGCTTGGAGGTAAGTCACATGGTTGTGTTCTGTCTTCTTCTCTTGACTCCCAGAAATCTTATTTGCCCCAACAATTTCATTCCTCCCTTTTGACTGTGTCTCTAACTTTGACTTCACTCAAGAGCCCCTCGGGTCCATTTCCAGTCCCCACCATGTTCCTCCCATAAACAACTGTAATAATGCACAATAACTGAGCTCTCACTATATGCTAAGCACGAGCTCTTTACATTGCCGTGTCTTTGAATCCTCATGACACAACAATACTATGAAGTGGATGTTATTGTGATCCCTATTTTATAGGTGAAAAAACTGAGGCATAGAGAGATTCTTCCCAGAACCAATGACTAGAGTGAGGGGGAACATGAAGCTCTGATTGGCCAGATATGAGTCATGTGCCAAACATAGAGCCAGGATGTGGATCGACTGTAACTGGATGGCACAGGCTGAAAGAGGAAAGGGGCTCTTCAAATAAAAAGCATACAGGGAGAAGGGGGAGTAATGTGGGATGGGAGAAACAGAAGATGCTCCCAAAACTAGGTAGCAAATGATGGTAACCCAATTTGGGATTAAAGAGAGCTGTGCTGTTTTAGAGGTTACAAAGAAGGTATGAATAACCAAACCACTAGGAGGCCAGGGGTGCATCTGGCCTTCAGGAACGGCTGGGATTGGGTGCTCACACTGTCAGGATGTTTGGATTCTCTCATCTGAGCCTCTCTTCCGGTCTGCTTCAATGTTTCCAGGCTCAGATGCCCAGAGTATGGCTTTAATTGGCCCTTTGATTCTAGGTCACATGATCATACTGGACCAATCGGCTGTGCCCAGAAAGGTGGTACCACAGCAGAACACATTGAAGCTGTGAAAGTAGCAGTGGTGGTTTTAATAAAAAAGTGGAGTAGAGTAGGGGACTGATAAAAAATGTAGGTGTCCTTTGGGGGCAAGCATGATGGATATATGAGTTGGGATGCTTATAGCTGCAGATAACAGAAGACATCACACTGACCAGCTTAAGCACAGGGAAGACTGCAGGGCTGGCGATTGAGTGGTCCAATGAGGTCACCTTTCCATTGCTCTTCTCAGTAACTACAGTGTCAGCTCCATCCTAAGGGAGATGCCCTCCTGGCCATTAGGTGGCTTCCAGGGGCAGTCATCTAAGATGGGAAGAGAAAGAGAGGTTCTCACATAGCCACAGGATGGAATTTTTTTCCTCTGATCTGAATGGGTCCACTTGCTGGTCACGTGCCATCCTGGACCAGTAACCACCATCTCAAGAGTGCCACAATCCGACTGACTTAGGCTTGGGTTTCTGAGCTAGTCTGGTGAGGAGGATGGGTGGTCACGATGGCCTTACCCTAATAGGGACCCACCCTACAAGTGAGGTCTATTCTGAAACGACTTGATCCCCTGACAAAATGGCATGGGGTGGAATGTACACAGGAGCATCCACCCTGTGTGTCCCTCGTCTCACAGCCTCTGCCTCTGTTATGCAGGGGTCCTGTGGCTGTCGGTGGTCTCCGAGGTGCTCTATATCCTTCTGCTGGTGGTCGGCTTCAGCCTCATGTGTCTCGAGCTCTTCCACTCCAGCAATGTCATCGACGGGCTCAAGCTCAATGCCTTCGCAGCCGTCTTCACGGTGCTCTCAGGTAAGGCAGAGGCCCTAGGCAGGAACAAGGACTTGCTTAGAGCAGGGGGAAAGTGGGCACTGGAGCCACCCTTGGGCTAAATCCTGGTTGTTCCATTCTGATAACCTTGGGCCAATCACTCCTTTTCTTTGAGACTCAGTGTTACAATTTGTAGAATGGGATTTGTCCTCTCACTTATTCACTCATCCAGTACATGTTTATCAAGTGTCTATCATGTGCCAGGCACTGTGCTGGTAAGAACTGCATTGTAGTAATGAACAGAAGCAGACAGTTCCAGTGCTCGTGGAGCTTAACAAGTGAGGCAGAGAGGTGCATTATCTTGATTGTATTCAGGAGATGAATGCCCTACGGCTTGGTGATGGATTGGATCTGTGGCACGAGGGAGAGGGAGGTAGTTGCGAGAATGGGCAGGTGGTGGTGTCTATCACAGGCATATAAAAGGAGAGCCTGTTTGGGATGGAGGGCACTCCTCTGCTTTAGTGTATTTGCCTTTGAGACATCTACATGGAGATGTGCAGCAGGAAGCTGGATCGACCAGCTCACCTGGAAGCTCAGCGGTGAGTGTGAGGTGGGCAGAGATTGTGTCAAAGGCCGCAAAGCCAAGGATTTTGAAGGTTTCAGGGAGGTGCAGATGGAGGACTCCAAGAAGCATTAAGAGGACTCCTAAGCCATTGGCTTAGGTGGTCAGGTGCCCAGAGTCATTTCAACAGATTCAGTTCGTAAGGGGTTAAGCAGGAGTGTGCCAGAAGGGAATAAAAGGAGCCTATAAACTATAACTTTAGGCAGCCTGACAGACAGAGTGGTGGCTTGGCTGTGTAAGACATCTGTTCCTAAAAAGCCAAATGCAAATTGAATTTCTATAAATCTAATCCTGTTCTCCATGCATTGGAAGAACTCTCTAATGAAACCAAAACGCTGAGCCTTTTCGTAAGGGAAGTAATCGCCCCCTAATTGAAATCTGTGTATATGACAGGGGGAACCCTCAAAGACAAGAGAACTGAATTCAAGAAATTACAGTACATTTCATACATCAAAACATGCATGACTCGTTATTCCCAGAATGTGGGGAATCTAACTATAATAGTAAAAAAAATAAATAAATAAAAGAAAGGAAAGGTAAGAAAAATACAATGATCTCCATAGCACAATGTTTTAAAATCTTTTATTTATTTACTCAACCAACATTCATTGAAGGTGTGCTGGGCACCAGGCACCGTGCTATGTTTGGGGGAGTCAAAGGAAAAACAAACAGCTCGGTCCTTGCTTTCCTGAAGTTTACAGTTTGGTAGCAAGACAGACTCATCTGATAACTATGACACAGCAAGTTGATCTCTGTGTCCCTGGTGTGGTGAGTCTTGCAGGACGGCTACCCATGTTTGCCCAGGGTGTGGGGACAGGTGGGGCAGACATAGGAAAGGCACCGGTTTGAGCTGAGACTTGGAAAAAATGTGTTTGCTTGATGGACAACTTGGGGAAGGCAGTCCAGGTGGAGGGAACAGCACGGACAAGGACCTAATGAGGTGGCATAGCCTGCAAACTTCAAGTAGTTCAGAATGGCGGGAGGACAGAGTAGGAAGAGCAGGCGTGTTGGGAGATGGGACTGGAGAGCTGGTGAGGGTCTTGATGCTTTGTAATGGTCTTCCGGGGGCTTCATCTCTCCTTTTCTTTCCCCCCACCAAGAACCCCCTTCATTATCCCTGGCATCTGGCCCTCCCCTTCAACCAGCTTACTCCAGTCAGGAAACAAAAGCCAGTGGTCAGCCCTGGGCAGCAGTCTTCAGTTCTGCAAGCAGGTCTCCTGTGGGGTAGGGATGGGCGTGAGGCTCATCCCCTTACCTCAAAGGGCTTATCAAACTTTTCACCCCTCCAAAAAAAAAAAAAAAGCCCTGGTTTTCCTTCTAACAGGGAGCCCCGCTGCTAAGGAAAATAAGATTGTCTCTAATTTCAGGCAAATAAAAAGTGCAGGGCTCAGGGAGTTTAATTGACTTGCCCAAGGTCACCCAGCTGGTCAATTGTGGAGCTGGGATTAAACCTGGTTCCTGCTGGCTTCAGAGCCCTGTGCTCTTTTCACAGGATCAAGCTGCAGGAATGACTGGGCGTGAGAGAGAAGACTTTTAAGTTCTTAGAAAAAGAAACCGAGAAGTATGTAGCAGTCAGATGATGTAATAAGACCAAAGTAGCAGGTGGTGGAGAGAAAGAATTTTGTATTCGTGCCCCAGGGAGAAGATAGACCGTAGGGAAACATGACATCAGGAGAGAGCCAAGCCTCTGATGTGCCTGAGCCGAGGAACTGGGGAGCTGGCCTTTTGGGAGCCCCTTGAAAACAGGGCAAAGGGCCGAGGGGCTTGGAGAAGGTAGATGAGCTTCCGGTTTGCTCCTGTTGGAGGGGAGGGAATGGGAGAGTAGGGCTGGGGAAGCCCTCTGACTGAGTCTGTGTAGGGACCAGCTTACAGTGAGGGGTCCTTAGTCTAACTAAGGCCAACATCTTCTAGGGTGAGGAGAAAGCAGAGGTGGGGAGCCTCTGCTTGAACCTATTACTATAATTATTATAATGAACCATGATTGATCATAATAGCCAACATTGACGGAGGTGCCACCATGCTCCAGCACTGGGCTAAGCCTGCCACGTATGTTAATATCCTTGTGAGGGTGGGACTAACATTATAAACATTATAGCTCTTCTGTGGATGAGAAAACCAACTCTTGCAGTCACATAGCCAGTGAGTTGTTGACTCCCAGAGCCTGCCACATAAAGGGCTTTGAGCAGGGCTTAGCATGGGGGCTTCAGGTTGTCATTTGTGTTGTTACTCTTCCTAGCTGTCCTTCAATAAACTGAGGGCAGGTCATGGCCCCAGGGACCAGCCCTGTCCCAGTTAGCCTGGAGCCCAGGGCTTCAGACACTTCAGTGACGGAGGAAGGGTGGCAGGGGTGGCAGGGCTGGGCCAGGAGGGCTGTCTTCCCAGTCACGTGTACCTGGCAGAAGGGTGGCTGTACAGAGTGGTTGGCCCCCCGAGGACCAACGGCTGGAGGCGCGGCTGGCATTGTTGGCCCACGGGTCCAGAATTGAGGGCTCACAGTAGTTGTAGGGATCCACGAAATGCTTCAATTTTGACCGCTTTTAAAATCAGAAGAAAACAATGAATATAATCACAATGAAGACATAAGAATGAATCTAGACTGGACTAGATTTATCTTTATACCATCACAGTCATCAAATGAAATTGTTAATATTTCTTTTTGGAGGACTGGGCCCATGAAGGCAAAAGCACCTGGGGCCCATGAAAGTCATCATGTGACCCTGCTCGGAGCCACAGCTTTCTTCCACCTCTTAGGACTGAGTAAGACAAGTCCAGCCTAGAGCCAACCCTCCCTGGTCCTGTGACTTCAGCAAAGCGGTGCTAGAGAGGATAGGTGCTCCCTGAGTCACAGTCCCTTCTCCCGGAGACCAGAGTCCTACATCCCAGAAGGGCTGTGAGGGCAGGCTGGAGATGTCTGCTCTTCCCGAGTTCCTCTGAAAAATGAGGCTGATCTACTTAGGATAAAAAGGAAGTCCAGGAAGAATTCCATGTGCATTTCCAGGGACTAATCAGAACTCGTGGAGAAGCCAGCAAGAGTCTATTTTGTTAAGTAACAAGAAATGGAAATTTTGCAATAAAACAAAAAATGAGATGGCTCGTTGGACTCCAGGAAACGAGAACCTTATCTTTTATGTAATCTTGGCATATTTAGTTTCATAATAAAACATGTATTTAACTGTACAGTACATCACTATTAATTTTGTAATTAATTTTTAAACCTTCAGTCATATTTTATATACTACTTTGTTACATTTATATATGTAATGAGTGATTTGAAGATTTTTGTTTTAATTTCTTTTTTAAAAATGCAGAATATTTTCAACTTGAAAGACAATTGAATATAGTATGATGGATCTGTAAACATTTTACTGCTTTTGTGACAAAAATACAAGGCCAGTGGACGTTTTGAATAGGAATTAAAGTTAGAATTGTAATGTTTCTCTTTGAAGGCGTTCTAATCTTGTGATTTGAGAATGAATTCAGAGAATTTTGATTAACCATTAGAAACACTTAAACATTTTTCAGGGGCTTTTTGCAGAGGAGGTATGAGTCAGGGAGCAAGCCTGTGAGGTAGACACCACTGGTGTGTTTTGGACAGAAATTTGGGGACCTACAGGCCTGGTGCCCGAGAGGCAAAGTGTGCAAATCCCTCTCTGTGCTGCACATGTCCGTGGGGCCACCAAAGTCTTCTGGAACCAAGTTGTGAGGCAGGCAAGGTGCTGCCCCCCGGGCGGGTCCCCAGCCCCACGAAGCTCGAAGCATATGAGTTTCCGGAGGGCACATTTGCAGTCTCTCACCTCACAGCCTGGCCCGATGGTGCCATCCGTGAGGGAAAGTGAGCTGGGGAGCCCATTGTGTGCCTTTTCGCTGGCTGCCAGGAAGCTTGGATCTAAGTTTTGTGTTCTGTCACAGCAGCTTCTCCCAAGCTGTGGTCTTAAATTCCTTCCCTGTCGACCCTTCACTTAACTCCTTGGCTTTTTCTTGGCACTCAATCTTGGTGCAATGATTTGTAACCTCTTACTGTAAACTGCCACAGAATATTATAGGATGAGTTTTCTGAGACTTTCATTTCACCAGCCACTCTGCCACCTTGGGACTGTGCTAAAAGAACCCCTACCCAGAGTCCCCTTTATTCAGTTCTCCTGCCCTGGCCAGACTGGGTCTCTTGCCTATAGCTTAGAGAGCAAGTACGGTGTGTGTGTGTGTGTGTGTGTGTGTGTGTGTGTGTGTGTGTGTGTGTGTGTGTTGTTTTGTCTAAAAGTATAGAGAGTCTATGTCAAGGAAATGAGTATTTCTACATTATTAAAGATTCTTTTACTTGCAAATGACAAAAACCCAATCAAATCAGCTGAAGGATCAAAGGGTGGTGGTGGTAGAAATCTATTGGTTCATGCAATTGACAAGTACAGGGTGGTTAGACTTCAGGCATGGCTGCGTCCAGGTGATAATGTCATCAGGAATCTGTCTGTCTCCACACTCTGCCTTCTTCCGTGTTAGCATCATTCTCAGTAAGGCCTATCCACGTGGAGAGAGGAGAGTTGCAAGCAGCTCCAGGTTTAAATAAGATTCCAGGGGTAGAGAGAGCTCTTGCAAAACTCCAAGGAGGACTATGATTAGATTAACTAAATTTATAGGTTCATTTCTGAACCAATCACCATGCCAGAGGATAAACTACTCTAATTAGCCAGTTCTGGGTCCCTAGGAACACCTGTGGTGGGGGCTTGGCCATGGACCAAGTAGGATTATTATGCAATGGTAGACAAAGGAACTGGTTGACTGCAAGTCCCCATGGCTTGTCAACTTGGGAGAGTATCGGGAAGTCAGCCCCAGGAATGGCAGAGGTCTTCATTTGGGTTCATTCAAAGCAGACCCTGAGCTGAGGATGTAGGTACAAGTAGTTTATGTGGAAAGTGATCCCAAGAAGTAGGGCAGGCAAGTGAGGGAAGCATGACAGGAAGGTGGGGCAGGCCAATAAAGGGAGTGTTGAGCAGGTGACCACTGAGGGCAACTGGGGTTCTGATTGGCTGCAGACCCTCTGAGAGACTGTGTAGAACACCCTCAGAACTGTGCATGCAAAGGGTGAGAGAGCTGTGGTATTTATGCACCCACTCCCACTTATCTGGTTTAGGGTCACTCTTGAGATGGTAATTCCCCAGAATTTCTAGCCCTCCCCATCCTGAGAAGGCAAGTCTTTGAGGAAGGAAGCCACCAACATACATGGGAACTGCCTAACCAAAGCCGCAGGTGACATTTGGCATGGACCAAGGGGACACGGGTGGGGAATTGACATCGTCTGCCACAGAAAGGCAAATAGGGGTGTTCTGACACTAGCTGGTGCACTGCAATACCGTTCTGATGCTATCCGCCCAGAGCTGGTATCAGATGCCGCAGTTCCCAACACGACAACCCCACTGCAGATGCCAGCTGTAAGTTCAGGGGGTCCCCAGGTCACCCTCACTTCTGACCAGCTGGCTACAAAGTCAGCATTCCCATAACCCCCTCAGGTTTGATAATTCACTAGAACCACTCAGAAAGCGCTGTACTTAGAATAACAGCATCATTAAAGGACAAATGAGGACCAGCCAAAGGAGGGACACTAGGTCTGGGAAGGTCTCACATGCAGAGCTACTGTGCCCACCCCATGGCGTCAGGGTGCCTCAGCCTCCCAGCACGTCAATGTGTTCATTAACCAGGTATCTCACTTGAGCCCAGTGTCCAGAGTTTTTACTGGAGGTTTATCATGTAGGCATGATTGATTGAATCATCGGCTACATTTGCACTTAATCTCTAGCTGCCCCTCTGGGAGGTCAGGCTGGCTCAAAGCCCTAACCCTCTAGTTACATAGTGGATCCTTCTGGTGATGCGTCATCTCATTCATTAGCAGAAACTCAGGTGTGGTCTGAGGAGCTCATGAACAACAAAGGTACTCCTATTACTCAGGAAATTCCAAGGATTCAGAGACTCCCTCCCAAGAACCAGGGAAAAGGCCAGTCAGTTCTCTATCACACAACTGGGATCTGGGTGGGCACACGGGAGCCATATCTGCAGCTGAGCTGTCAGCTGCCTACAGCTTGTGTTCTGTCGGGCAGACTGGAGCCACTGATGACATTTGAGGGAAGGAGGAGCCTGGACAGTTCTTTGACTTGGGACAAATGCCTTAAGCATTTGCAAGAAGGTTGGGCTTGCTTGGCCCTGGGCAGGAGTCCCTGGCAGGTTATGGACATCCCAGGTTTGCCCACTCCAGCTTTCTGTTCCAACCCCTCCTGTGCTGGAGGTAGTGGACCACCTGAGCATCCCAAACTTTGTCCTTTAAAGCTAACCTGGCCGGTGTGATTCTCATCCCCTGCACCCAGGTGTGCGAGGAGCATTGTAGCCCTTTTGTTTCTGGAAAGGAACTTAATTTTAATCCCATGCTTTCATCCTAGTAGCCAACTTATTTTCAAAACTTTGGGGAGCTTCTCCCTACTGCCTTTGCCTGGGGCCATGCGACAATTGTCTTATGCAATGTCAGACAAAGAGGGAGTAGGGGTTTAGTCTTACCATCGTCTTTATCATACAGATCGTAGTCTCTAATCCGAAACTGAGGGGCTGGAGGTGTTCCAGAATTCAGAGTCTCGAGGAAACATCGTACATAGACCATCCATTACATGACACCTCAGCAGGAGCTGGGGAGGTGCCCTGTAAGCAAGCACATTTGTATTTCTGCAGTAAAACCCATGAATATTCATGCGAAGGGAATAAATAAAGAGAGACAATAGCCTCACGCCCATTCAGGTCAGGCTCTTCTACTAAATGAGTTCAGACCAAGTGAGGTTTTGTGGCCAAAATGAGCTATGAAGAAGCTTTCAGATTTCAGGACTTCTAGAAATTTGAAATTGCAGATAAGAAATTAGAGGTTCAATAGCTTCCATTGATTGAGCACCCACTATGTGCTAGGCACCATTTTAAACACATCACCGCTGTCAAATCCTATGATGGTAGGTGCTGTATTATCCCCATTTTACAGTTGAGAAAACTGAGACACAGAGCTGGTAAGTGGCAGTTCTGGCTTCAAACTCCATGTGCTTTACTATGACATAGGTCCAGGTGGGTTATTGCTGAGCTTCTACTGCCCTGTCCCCGTGGTCCCCTCTGGTCCTCAGGGCTCTCTGCTGCTAGGGCCAGATAGGAGATGGGAGAATGAAGCCAGTACCATCAGCATCTGTGGCCTCATCACTCCAGATCAAAGGTCTCAAGTCTATTGCCCACAGGGACCACGTAGGTGGCATAAAAGAGTAGAGCTGGCCAGATGTCATATGGTAGTGAATGTGAGGATGGTGGCAAACTTGAGAATGCATTGTTGCCATGGAGAAATATGCACGGCATTCAAGGAAAGCCAAAGTCTGGGTTTTTAGGAAAATCTCCTGATTTTTAATTACGAATGTTTTTTAAACAGCTTTATTGAGATATAATTTACATATTGTAAAGTTCACCCATTTAAAGTACATAATCTGTGGCTTTTATCCATCACCATAATGTAATTTTAAAGCATTTTCATCACCCCAAAAGAAACCCTATACCTACTAGCAGTCACTTCCTATTTTCTACCAACACCCCAGTCCTAGGCGACCACTAATCTGCTTTCTAGCTCCATGGATTTGCCTATTCTGGATATTTTGTATAGATGGAATCATATGGGTACATGGTCTTTTATGACTCGCTTCTTTCACTTAGCAAACTGTTTTCCAGGTTCATCCATACTGTAGCATGTATCTGGACTTTGTTCCTTTTTACCGATGAATCGTGTTCCATCGCACAGATACACCGCATTTTTTTTCTCCATTGATCAGTTGATGGACACATCTGTTGCTTCTACTTTTTGGCTAGCATGAATAATGCTGCTATGAACATTTGTTAATGAGTGTTTATGCTGATGTGTGTTTTCTCAGGAGAGAAATTGTTGGGTCATATGGTAACCTCATGATTAACTTTTTATTCAAAGTGTTTTAAACCATCATGACAGCCCCCCAAAAATCATCACTGCTGACCTTCAGCTTCTTTTCTGTCCTGGCCAAGAAAAAGTCAACCCTTTTTTGTCCTGAGGGCTAGAAGACAGCTCACTCTTTCTCTCCCCACTCAGAGGCCCCTGATCTAATCTCCTTAGTAAATTAGGCTTCTGAAGATGAAAGGCAGAAGGAAGGGTTTGCAGATGGGTTTTACTTCTTCCTCATGTGCAAAACCTCCGGAATGAAGAAGTCCAGAGCCTCTTACCCACTGAATGAAGGGAAGGAAGCGGCGTGGGGAACATTAATTAACATCTTAAAATATTCCTGACTACACTGCTTGACTATTGATCAATTTGCATACTTACAATGGACCTTGTGGAAAAGAAAAATAATAATTCTCCTTCTATTCTTCTAAGTTCTTCTGGCTTGACTAATAATCAAATGAACATGAGGTAGATGAATAGGATAAAATGACCAAATTTATTACGTGTTTCCATATGGGGGTTCTGTGAGACCCTAGGACAAATTGGGCAGTTGAGGTTTATATGCCATCTTGAGCTGAGAGAAGAGGGCAGGGGTTTGTAGTCTGGGACTTAAAAGGGCAGGAAGGCAGTTCATAAGGAGGTAGAAAAGCAAATGTTTGGTAAATAAATGTTTGCTGGGCCATCTTTAATAAAAGGACATAGGACTTTGATCACAGGGCCTTGCTAGGTCCCTCCCTGTCTGTCACACCTAGTTCGTATTACACCGTTGTTACCTCTGATGCTAGCCCCCTTCCTGGAGCAGGTCCCCTAGCTAAATTCTTTTAGACAGTTTTGGGGAAGGTCAAGGTTTCTCTTGAGTCCAGTTTCTTAAACACAACCAACTTAATACAGTCAATATCTTTTGTAGAAGGCATATTTGGGGGTTGCAAACTCTTCTTCCCCTCAACCTAAAGTCGATATTCATCAAATGTACAGCTCTCTGAGTGATAAAGTTCCAGCCCCTTTAGACGGTTCAAAATACGTAGACGTCTTTTCTCACTTAGCCTAATTTGACCATTTTATGGATTTTTTTAAATGAAGTCTGTTTTTGTCATTTCTAGTTGGTATTTATCAAAGGTTAACATTTGTAGAATAAAATCCAAACTCTTTCCCATGACTATAAAATGTGGCCTTTGCCTTGCTCTTGAACTTCATCCCCTACAACTCAGTACCTTCTCTCCGGCCTCCATGCTCTGAGCCTGTCCGAGCCCAAGGCCTCGGCTCTTCCTGTGGAAACGCCTTCCCCACACCTTCTGGCTCACTTCTTCATTCACGCAGGTCTCCACTCACATGCCATCTCCCTAGATGGCTTCTCTCCCCCGCCCCACTCTGGCCACTTTCCATTCTTTCCTACTTCCTTTCCCTTCACAATAGCACTTACTGCTTTCTGAGCAGGGCCTAAAATGTGGTGGGCACGCAATAAATATCTGTTGAGGGGATAGAAGAAGCTTCATGCTGACTGGTTTAGTTGTCTGCCGCCCTTCCTCCCGCTTCCAGGCCAGATTTCTCGACCTTGGCATGGCATCTGGCCCCTGGTCATTCTTTGTTGTGGGAAGAGGGCCCGTCCTGGGCGCTGGAGGGTGCTCGGTAGCATCCTTGGCCTCTACCCACCAGAAGCCAGGGGCACCTCCAGCCACATCCTGACAACCAAAGACCTCTCCAGACATTGCCCCTCAGGAGGCAGAGTCACGCATGGTTGAGAACCTCTGCCCTGGACAGTTGGCTCCATGAGAGCAGGGGCCTGGGCTTCCTTCGTCACTGCTGCATCCCCGGGTCCTGGCCCTTGGTCAGTGCTCATCAAACACATGAGTGCACCGCAGAGGGACATGCAGGGACTGGATCCCCACGGGTTGTTGGTGTTTCAGCTTTTGGGTTTTCCCCTTGACACAGTTGAAGCGTGGACTTCAGAACTGGACAGAGAGAACAGAACCTCAGCCGGGTCACATTTAAACTGTGTGGCCTGGCAAGTTACTTACATTTTCTGAACCCCTGCGTCCCCATCTGAAAAAGCAGCACAAAGATAGGTTTGAGCAGTGAAATGGATTCGCCCCCATGAAGAGCCAGTGGAGCAAGTAGACATGTGCCATGTTCCCACTACTTGCTTGTCAAACAGGGTTAGGCTCTTGGGGAGAACAGTGACACCCGTGTGAGGATCGAGTGCACTTAAGGGTAGGTGACCATGCGTCCTGGTCTGCCTAGGACAGTCCCATCATCCTTATTAAGAGTGTCCCTTTCACTCTCAGAAGCACCCAAGTTCAAATGATAAGCTGTCTGCTCACCTGCTTGTGGGCACTTTGCATCGACGGATTCCATGCATCTGGCCTAGTTTCTTAAGAGTCCATATCTTTCCCTCATTGTTCTTAACACAGAATTGCACGGCCGAATGGCAGCCCTCTCTGCTGTCAGCCCTTCTTCATATTGCCTCTTTTCTCCTGAGCCCGGTGCTTACTTTATTTTTCCTCAGTTTCTCTCCACTTGCTGGAACCATGGAACTTTTTTAAAAATATGCTTTTTTGAATGTGTGTTAATGACTTTCATCTGGGCTTTGCCTTGTGATTGTCTTAGGCGGGCAGCAGGGAGCCGAGGCCAGGCTGGGTTGGGACAGTTTGAGAGCCAGGGTGTGTGTGTGGGCTCTGACATCCAGCTCCTCCCCTGGTGTAAGCGTTTGCCCACCTTGGGGCTGACAGAGGCTTTAAGAAAGACTCAGCATCGAAATAAGCCTTGAAGGATGGGAGGAGAGGGAGCAAGAGGATAAGTACAGAGTCAGAGGGGACATGCAGCTGTCATTCTTCATTCATTTCTCCTTCCCTCCGTCCCTCTCTGTTTCCATGTGTGTGTGTGTGTGTCCCTCCATCCCAGTGGGTCTGTTTATCACCTCCCTCTGCAGGAGAAAAACAGATGCCAGCACTTACTGAGCCCTCACCGTGTACCAGACCCATTATCAAAGTCAGTTTTATGACTGACTCCCTCTCCGACTCCTAGACCCTTGGGGACCCTTTACTGTTGGATAAAGTCTGGAATACAGTCGCGTGTGTCTGAGTGTGTGTACTCTTAATGAATTACAGTGGCAGAATTCTCAGAACAGCTGTAGTTGTAGCTATCATTAGTTCATTCATTTATTCGACCAATATTTATTGAGCTCCTATGTGCATGACACAGTTCTAGGACAAAGGTCAGCAAACTTTTTCTGTAAAAGGGCCAGATAGTAAATAGTTTAGGCTTTGCAAGCTTAACGTCTCTGTCACAATTACTCAACTCTGCTGTTGAAAGAAACCATAGACAGTATGAAAATGATAGGCATGGCCATGTTCCAATAGAGCTTTGTTTAAGTCTGGCAATTCTTGAAAAAATTAAAAATAGAACTACCATATGATTCAGCAATTCTACTTTTGCATATTTATCTGAAGGAAACGAAATCACTATCTGAAGAGACATCTGCACCCTCACGTTCGTTACAACATTAGTTACAATAGTCGAGACATGGACAACATAAATGTCCATCGACCGATGACTGAATCAAGAGAAATGTGGTGTATGTATGTGACTGAATACTATTCAGCCATAGAAAGGAAGGCAATTCTGCCATCTGTGACAATATGGATGAACCTTCGGGGCATTATGCTAAGTGAAATAAGTCAGACAGAAAAAGGCAAGTATTGTATGATCTCACTTATAAGTGGAATCTAAAAACACCAAACTCTCAGATATAGGAAACAGACTGGTGTTGCCGGAAGAGGGGGATGGGTGAAAGTGGTCAAAGGTACAAACTTCCAATTCTAAGGTCAGTTGGTCCTGTGTGGATGTCATGTATAGCATGGTGACAATCATTAATTGTACTGCATTGCATATTTGAAAGCTGCTACCAGAATAGATCTTAAAAGTTCTTATACAAGAAAAAGAAATTTGTAACTATGTGAGGTGATGAATGTTAACTAAAATTATTGTGATCATTTTGCAATATATACAAATATCAGATCATTATGTGATTTGATATATCAAATAATTAATCACTTAAAACTAATACAATGTTTTGTGTCAATTATATCTCAATAAAACTGGGGGGGGACTTTTTTTTTTTTTACAAAAACAGGCTACTGGCCCACTATTCTAGATCTGGGAGATACAAGGTGATCAAAACACACAACACTCCTGTTGTTTTGACGTGTACAATCTAGTGGGAGGAAGTGGACAAATAATTAGATAAACAAAGATAATATGATGAAATAATGTTAGGTGGTAATAAACACTTTGACAAGAAATAAAATAAGGGGCTAGAGAGTAATAGAAGAAGGGGCTATTTTAGATAGAGTACTCAGGGAAGACCTCTTGGCAGAGGGGCATTTTAGTAGAGACTTGGAGGAAGTGAGGGAGTCACATGAATATCTGGGGAAGAGCATTCCAGTGAGAGGGGACACTAAGTGCAAAGGCCCCGGGGTTGGAGTGTATCTGGTGTTTCTTAAGGAATAGAAGCCAGATGCCTGGGGTGGGATGAGTGAGGTGGAGACTGCTAGAAGGTCAAGAGGGATCAGGGGGAGGAGGGAATTAGATCGTGGAGGCTTTGCTGGCCATGGTGAAGACTTTGGCTTTGACCCTAGGAGACAGAGAGCCACTGGAGCACTCTGATCAGAGAAGCACGATCTGTCCTAGTCTTTAGGGATCATGGTGGCTGCCATGTTGAGAAGGGCAGAAGCAGGGAGACCAGTGAAGGGGCTGTTACAATGGTCCAGGTGAGAGATGCAGTGGCTTAGACCAGGGCAGTCGCGGTGGACGTCTGAGAGGTAGTTGGCTTCTAGATATGTTTCAAATGTGGAACCAACGGGATGTGCTGATGGATTAGATGTAAAAGAGATGGAGATGGAGAGAGATTGAGAAAGAGAGGAGTCACAGTTAATTCTGGGACTTGTAGCCTCAACCACCAGCAGGATGAGGTCTCCTTATTCAGGTGGGCAGACTGGGTGGATGGAGTATTTCAGGGGATCGGTGGTTCAGAGGCTAACTTGAGGTGTCCGTTAGATGCTGCAGGTAAGTAGGATGCCGCCCCTGTCTCCGGGGAACTCAGAGTCTAGTTGGAAAAACCATCTAGGACGCAGCTTAGCGACAATGTGATGTGTTAAAGGCTTCCACAGAAGCCTGAATGACACTGCAGGCACCTGGAGCACCTGGAGGGGTGAAGGAACCTTCATAGAGGTGACACGTTGACTGTTCTTCAACCAAAGATCAGGTAAAGAATGGGGGCGAGGCATTTCAGGCAGAAAGAAAAGCAGGTGCAAAGGCAAGGAGGAGGGCGGGGTTTGGAGAGTGCAGGTGAATTTGTAGTTTCCTGCAGCTGGGGATTGAGCTCTCAGCACATGGGGGCTGTGGAGAGAGACACGACTGGAGAGGTGGCCATGCTGGGCAGTATGGACTTCTCCTGAAGGGAGTGGGGTGCTAACGACGGTTGTAGGTCAGAGGCGTGAGGTAGGCAGGGTACCTTTTCAAAAGGTCCTGTTTTGCCCTCTGCCAGTTGGGCAGCCTCCTCCCTCTGACTCACAGGTGGAAGGTCAGAGTGTGCTGCCAAGATGGTTTATTCATTTATCAACCTTTTTTGTTTTACAGCTCCACCTTTAAGACTTTATTTTTCTAATTGTCTCTCCCTTCATGAAACTTTAACTCCTCAAGTACACTGTATGTCTGCTTATGTACATTATATGTACCTGTGCTTTTTACATAGATTTTTTTTTTTTTTTTGGCATGTGCTTGGGTGATAGTGGCCTTTCAGGCTGAGCGTTTTCACGAAGAGGCTGCCTCGAGGCGAGGTAAGCCTTGGCCCTGGGAACCTGGGGGCTGGCATCGGCCCTCTTCTCTAACTGACTTGCTGGCCGTGGTCTTTGCTGACTCGCTTGGTCATTCTGTGCAGTCAAACCTGCCTTCACAGAGCAGTGCACGTATGCGACGTGCCTGTGCGGGACCCAGGGCCACAGACCCGAGTACACACGCTCCCGGGCGCATGCGCAACTCGTCAATTTCTTGGCCTTGATATTATACCCTAGGACCATGAGTGTCATGTTGAGTATTAACATTGGGGGAAGTTGCACAAGACGTTTTTGTACATTCTTTGCAACCTCCTGTGAATCTATCATTATTTCAGAATAAGAATTAAAAAAAAAAAATTCCAGTTAGAGTTAGAGAGTGCCTTAGAGATGATCTAGCTGGAAACCTGTCTTTTTTATGTCCCCTGCGCCTTGTGGTCTGCACTCACCTGTAGCCTTATTCTCACCTGACCATGGCAAGTCTCAGGAGATCAGAAGCAGAAGGGGGACAGTCTTGAGTCAGGAACCCATCACAGCAGGCGATGCTGAACTCAGCAGGACTGGGACGCCCAGAGCTGTTTGTCTCCTACCTGCCTTCGTCAGTTGCTGGGCTGCCTCACTCCTTCTCCACCCGCTCCTGCCATCCCTCCCCTGGGTGAACACAGCCCATCTTTCCAGGTCCCTCTCGTCTCTCCTTCCAAGACCTTCCCCAAGCCCAGGTGAAGCCAACCTCTTCTTTCCCTCTGGTCCCATTCAGGGTTGAACAGGCAAATGTTTTCGGTGGCCTGGAAGAAAATGTGGTGAGCAAGTGAGTGGGAATCCTGCAGGAGCGGCAAAGGCAGTGGCGGGAGGCCCTGGGCGCCTGGCGGTCTGTGAAGCACCACCCCCCACCCCCGCCTGCTGAGGGTCACCGAGGGGAACTGTGGACCCGGTGGTGCCAGATTTCCCGATTTTTACAAGAGAAGCCAAAATACCCATATTTTAGTGGAAATCCTCCAGATTTTAAAATGTTGGCCAAAAAATTCATCATTTCATACAGCTCTAGCCAACATCTGCAGGTTGGATTAAGCCCATGGGTGGCCAGTTTTAGGTCATGGCTGTAAATAGTTCTAATTTCTTATTTGGAATCATTGATTTTACTTCATTATTTATGTCCTTCTCGTCAGCCTTAGGGAAATGGCCATGCCATACTCACAGATGTACCCCCACTGGCTGCTCCAATGCTTTGCATATAGAGGGTACTTAATAAATGTTAGTTGAATGAATGAGTTGGAGCGTTAGAAGCCAGTGGCCAGTACTGGGGTCTGAAGATTCTAGAAGGAAATTGGAATCTGTCAGGGGGTGGAAGGAGGTGGGGGACAGCCATTGTGTCTTTAGGAGGTGAGGTGAGGGGGTGGGCTGTGTCCTGTCCTGCCGTAGGCCTCTCTGAGGCTGGCGATTGAAATTCTGCCCCTTCCTTTGCATGTTCTTAGAAGCAAGGATTGGGAGAATATGCAGGCCACTGGGCCTTTCATACAAATGAGGCCGGCCCCAGGCACAGAGCCAGGCATAAATTAGGCTTTGGGGGATAGGAGGCAAGAATTTCAATAAGTTTCATAAGAATTGGAAGTAAAATCTATGGTCCTGGAACTGCTTGGCTCTAGTGGGTTGTGGTGATTCTCTGCAGAAACATGAAGAGATCAGGCACTTCCTCAAAGGAAGACTGGGCTCTGAGGGGCTCCAGGGGAATGGCAGGGTCTGGGGGCGGGGTCTGGGGGCGGGGCATGGCCCTAAATGGAAACCAAGGAAGTTGGCCTCGTAGCTGAAGATGTCAGGAGGGGCAGGTGGTCCACCCTCTTCCTCTGGCCAGGACTCCAGCCCCGAGGGAGTGGGTTGGATAGGGAACTAAGTAGGGATAATAAGGCCAAAGGCCTGTTGTGGGGAAGAAGGCTGCATTCTAGAGTCTCTTAACCTGAGGAAAGAAGACTCTGCGGAACTTCTGGGCAGCTTGTGGCGCGTGGCCCACTAGTCTGCTCCGCCTGTGGCTGATCTAGGTGGGAGCCAGGCCCACCCTCAGCCCCCAGGGGTTTCCATCTCGTCACCAGTGTACAGACACTCTGTTGCTTTAGGGCAGGATTGAGTCTGTCTTGTCGTTCCTATATCCTAGTACCTGGCTCAGAGTTGGTCTCCATGAACGCTTGTTGATGAGAAGTGTGTACCAGAAACCAGCCTCACAGTAACTCAAGGGGGTGTCTGTTTGCGGTGGGAGGTACTTGGGGGAGACATTGGAATATTTGTGCCCCCTCAAACAGGCACCAGTCTCCTTGCCCCCGGGTCAGGGTGGGCACTGATAGGGAATAAAGAGGGGCTGAGCATGAGTGGCATTCAGCAGCCTGAGCTCGTTTTTTTGGGGTGGAGGCTGGAGACTTCCTAATGAGTGGTCCATTGTAGGTCTAAAAAAAGTAAAGGAGAGAAGCTACATTGAGTGGGGCTGCAGGGCAGACTGCCTACGTGTGAATCCTGGCCTCACCACCAGTTCTGTGCCCTGGGTCAAGTTCTCTATCTTCCCCTGAGCCTTATTGCCCCTTACCCAGAATAGCATAATTGTCATACCTACAATTGCAAGCATTTAAGGAGTGAGCATTTGTAAAGTGCTTAGCCCAGTGCCTGGCATGTAGTTGCCTCTCAGGATGATGACTGTAACAGAACTGGTAATATCATGGCAGCTTGGGGATTTTCATGGTAGTAGTGATCTGTTATTACAGTGACAATGTATGTAGTTCATGTAATTGGGGTTATGTAGGCACAGACCAGACCAGACACAGAGCGGGAAGGATGTGTATGTGTGTGAGACAGAGAATCTTAGAGATACATAGAGACAGAGATACCAAGAGACAGAGATAGAGAGGAGGAGAGAGCCATACAGAGAAAAGCAAGGGAGAGGAATAGAGAGGCTTGTAGAGAAAGAAACAGAGACCATGAAAGTACATTTATTGTCTGAGACAGAGAGAGAGAGAGAGAGAGAGAGAGAGAGAGAGAGAGAGAGAGAGAGAGAGAAACAGAGAGAAACAGAGAGAAACAGAGAGGAAACAGAGAGACAGAGAGGATGAGAGAGACATCTAAGCCCTGCTGTGCATGTTTATCCACTGTGGCCACTTCCACCTCCACTCCTCGCCATGTGGCAGTTGTCTGAATCCCCCAGGGACTGTGAAGGCCTGTAGGGCTCTGGGTTAAGAAGACCGAAGAGCCAGGGATTGGATTCCAGGTGATACTGAAACAGGGGACACGCCCCAGAGTGACCAGAAGGGTATAAAGCCAAAGGGGCCTGTGAATAATTCTGTCTTGAGTCCAGTTCAAGGAAACACACTCTGATGTCCAGGCCGGGAGCAGGAAGACAAGGGTCAGGTGCCTGGCAGACCTGGAACAGAGCAGGGTTGGGTGGGGAGGAAGCAGGGAGTCCCAGGAGGCTGTTGGGCTGGAGCTGAGTGTGGCCAGGAGTCCAGTGTGTGGGGGTGATTTGGGCTGGCTCACAGAAGAGTGCCTGGGGCTGGTGCCATCTTGGTCTCCAAAGGAGACCCATGCTCTGCCTCCTGCCGAAAATACTGTTCTTTTTTTTCTCTGCCTTCCCCTCAAGCCCAGGCCAGATAACATCTCCTTTGTGAAACCTTCCTGAACCGCTATTACCAGTTTCTGTCCGGAATTATTCTAAGTATTTTAAAAACATATGGTAGCATGCCGTACCCACTTTCCTGTGCTTTGCTTTTTTCACTTAATATTTCTTAGAGGTCATTCTGGGTCAGCATATTTTAATCTACCTAATTCTATTTCACTTGCTGATTATTAACTTCGTCCATATTCACTGAGCAACTACCATGTGCCAGGCACTGTTACTAGGCACTGGATATACAGCAATGAACAAAACAGACATTGTTTTTGCTATCGGGGGCTGGTGTGCCGGTCGGGGGGAGATATTTAACAGATAAATATACAAGTGACATATCAGGTGATGATAAGTGCTATAAAGATGGGGGAGGGGTATCTCTTAAACAGCGATAAGAGAAAGCCATTATGATAAAAGGACACTTGAGCAGAAACCTGAAAAAAGTTGAATTAGTTAAGTCACTGCTGTGTAAAAGATGACCCCAAACCATAGCAGCTTAAAACAACAAATATGTCCTATCTCACAATTCCTATGGGATCTGGGCGTAGCTCAGTTTGAAACTCTGGCTCCAAGTCTCTCATGAGGTCACAGTCAACCCACTGGCTCGGGCTCAGTCACCTCAGTACTTGACTGGGGCCGAAGGACCCACTTCCAAGGTCCCTCTCACGGTGTGGCAGCTTCATTTCCTCACAGGCCTCTGGACTGAGAGCTTCCCTCGGTTTCTTGCCGTGCCCTTCGGGCTCCTCCCCAGGGCCACTCACAACATGGCAGCTCGCTTTCTCCAACGCGCATGATCCAAGCAAGAGAAAGAGCACAAACGGAAGACATGGGCTTTCTAAAACCTCGCGTCGGCAGTGACATCCCATCGCCTCTGCTGGAGTCAGTCAGTCAGGAAGCGCAGCCCACACTTAAGGGGAGGGGACAGCACAAGGGCGTGAAGGACAGGAGGCGGGGCTTGTTCGCGCCATCTCCCCGCTGCCTACCCCAGGGCTCAGGTAGAGGCAGCAGGTGCCCATGAAGGAGCATGTCAGGTAAATTCGAGGGACCACAAGGAGGCCAGGGCGGCTGGAGAGAAGAGAGAGAGAGGGGAAGAGGGGCAAGAGTTAAGGCCAGGGATGGAGACAGAGATTTCTGTTGCCATCACCTAATTCATCAGCCCCCGTGGATGGATTTTTGGGGTGTTTTCGGTCCTCAGCTGCCATGAGTATCCTTGTCCATATACCTTTGCCCAAAAGTGCAGATAGATCTGAGGGTAAATTTCTGGAGGCGGAATTGCTGGGTCAAAAGGAAGATGCATTTTCAGTTTTGACAGCCATTGCTACATTCTCCTCCAAGGAACTGGTCCTCCCGCTGGCCACCTCCGAGGGGCCTCCGTGCCCTTCACTCCCCGGGTCCCTGGCTGGGCCTGGAGTCCCATCTTGGCCATTTCACGTGGAAGGGCTGTTATCTGCCTGGGCTCCTGTCTCTCTATCCGGCCCCCTCGCTCCAGGCGGCTGCTCTGCCCTGCAGATGGCTGGGGAGTCTAAGGGCCCCTTGGAGGGCACTTTCCCTTGATGGAAGTTCTCAGGCTTGGAATAAAAAAACAACCCTTCTCACAAACCGTGCCTTCTGTGTGCCTTCCCAGGACGGGGAAACTCCCCGGTGGCTATTTTGAGACAATGAGATGAGCTTGCTCTTGCCCACCATTTGTCTCTGGGAAGGTGTCTGGCTGGCAGGCTCTGCCAAAGGACGGAGCGCAGAGAACACATGGCCTGCAAGGAGACGCTGCTGTCACCTCCTGCTCCACCCTGGGTAAAGTGGAGCCACACGCTATCCAAGTGACATCACGAGTCCTGGTGAGGCCTGGACCTCTGAGACCCACTGAGGCAGAGACCCCCTAAGAGTCAACCAGTGACAAGACAGAAGAGATCTGGACCACCACCCAGTGCCTCCCCCCGAGCCCCATGTTTCACCGGATCCTTCTAATCTCAACTGTCCTGGGGTTCCGTTCCTGGCATCCTGAGGCTGCCTCTGCTGACTCTCACCTCTCCTCCTCCCCCCAGCCAAATCTTAATTTTTATTGTCATCACGTGTAGTCACACCTCTTCTCCTGAGGTTTCAGGTTGCATGGGAAGGTAGCAATGGTATCATTTATCTGGGGCAGCAGAGAAATAATCAAGGGTGCCCACTCCGCATAGCCCACCTGGCCCTCCACATACGTCCTTAGCCTTTCTGAGCCTCAGTCTCGTTACTGGTTAAAGATAACAGGAGTTCCTACCAGGGGTTCCTCCCTCATGAAGTTCCCATGCAGAGTCCATGGGACAGTGCATGTAGGATTCCCACCCCGTGCGCACAGCCAAGTACCCATGACGGTAGCTTCACGTTAGTCACCATGTAGTCCATGTGTCACCCCGCAAGACCTTCCTCCTTCTCCCAAGTGTGCCTGGGGGATCCCACCATGCGTTCTCTCAAAGCTTCCTCCCTTCCCTTCCATCCTCCATCCTTCCTCGCAAGGACACGTGTCATTCCTGAATCCCCTTTGCGAGGGCAGGTCACAGCCAAGCAGAAATATCAGTAAGAGTATCATAAAGTTGACCTGGGACACAGACAGCCTTGGTCAGGTAGGGGAAAGGAGTGGATGGAGCTGAGGGCATTGGGGGAACCAGCAGGAGCTGCATAGTGTGGTCCAGAGAAGTGGGAACAACTCAGACTCTGTCCAGAATGTGTCAGCATCCAAGGATGTCAGACCTGGCAGGCAGACCACTGCAACAGGAGTCTTAGGGGGTGGGGGGATGGATAGTGACCAGCACAGCCCCAACACTTGTAGAGCAGTGACTATGTGCTAGGCACTGTTCTACATACTCACAGCTCATTTTCACAACTAAGTGGGGAAACTGAGGCACAGAGCATTAAACAGAATTGCCCAGGTCACACGGTCAGTAAGTGTTGGAGGCAGGATTTGGACCCACGCAGTCTGACTCCTGAGTTCATACTGTCTTGCCTCTCGTGACAGCAGGTGAGTGGTCTGCAGGTTGGGCTTTGGAAAAGGCCCCGCCAGCAGATGGAGGTGGGCGAGATGGTCTAGTCTGGGATGCAGAGGTGAGGTGATGGGGCCCTAGAGTGCTATCGGTAGCTGGGAAGGAAACTTGGCAGTTTGGCTAGGTTAGGAAGGCCTCTGTCAGCTTAGGGGGTGGAGTGGAGTGGACAGGGCCACTCCCTAAGGAGGGGGGCTCACACAGACCCCAGTCCTGGGAGGCCTGGGTCAGGAGCCAGGCAGCCGGACCTGTGTCCAGGAGTGTCTGCGGCTGCATGGCAGAGCCTTGCTGGGGCAGGCGGGGTGACTAAGGGGCTCCCCAGCGGCAGACTGCCCCCTGGGGCCTGCCTAGAGCCACCCCTTGCTTGCCGCTGCTTCTCAGCATCTCGCAAACAGGATTTTAGGTCTCAGCTCAGACTTTACTCTCTCAGAGAGGCCAGCCCTGATTTCCTTGGCCAAACCAACTACCCAATCACTCTTTTCTTTATCCCCCTCTTATCCTTTATTGCATTTATTAAAATCTGAATTTTAAATTTGTGTGTTCACTTTTCTACCTTTCTTCATATGAGCTCTGTGAGGGCAGGGAACCTATTTGTATTATATGCTCCTTTATTTCTTGAATCAACAAGGGAGCCTGGCATATAGTAAGTGTTTAATAAATGTTTGTTGAATGAATGAATGAATGAATGAATGAATGAATGGAAGAGGCTATGATGGAATGGTAAAACATGGGGACTTGGAGTCAGGCAGACCTGGACTCAAACACACTCCTTCCATGCTGTGTTACCCCGAGTGGATTGCTTTACCTCTCTGAGCTTCGCTTGCTCATTTGTCAAGTAGTGTGTAACCAAACCTAGCCTTCCTGGGACAAGGCAAGGGTTGCATGAGGTGTGGGACAGTCAAGTGCTTTACAAACTGTAAAGTGTCCAGGGAAAGGAAGAGCTGTCCAGAGGCTTCTTCAAGGTTTTGGAGCAAGGCAGCCACTCATCTCGTTTTTCTGGTGCGCAGGCAGCTTTCTGAGCCGTGAAACTAATTGGATGGTATCACAGTGTTGCTTCAGGGAAGTGTGGAAGCTCAGAGCACTTAAAACCTAAATGGCCAGAAGAGTAGGATTTGCATTTCAGCTAATGCGAGGGGAGGGATGGAAGGGTCGCTCCGGGAGAAATGTTCTCAAGGCTGCTTACGAAGGGCTCAGTTCTGTGCAGAGATGAGAAGGAAGGAGCGAGCTGGCAGGGGGTGTGGTGGGGGCCTGAAGCTGCAGCCCCAAACACCTCACAGGTTTCTCTGTGTGGGGCAAGGTCCCTCGGGGCCAAATAGGACGTGACAGGGAAGCCCATTGCCTGAGACCTAAATATAGTGAATATTCCTGCCTGTAACTTGATATTCCTGAGGACAGGGGTGGGGGGAGAGAGGAAGGGAGAGAGAGACAGAGAGAGAGACAGAGAGAGAGAGAGAGAGAGAGAGAGAGAGAGAGAGAGAAAGAGACAGAGAGAGAGAGAGAGAGAGAGAGAGACTGAGAGAAAGAGACAGAGACAGAGACCGACAGAGAGATTATCAGACCGAGTGAGTCAAAGACAGATAGAAAGAAACAGAGAGAGGCAGCAAGAGAGGGAAAAAAATGCCACAGGGCGGGGTCTGCCTGCTGGCCCCTAGGAGCACATGCCTTAGGACAGTGAGATGGGGCTGTCTAGTGGGACGCCCTGCCCTGCTGATTGCAGAGCCCCTGTTGCCTTTCCTAAGTGGGCATCTTGCCTCAAAGAGCATGTTGCTGCAGGCACAGCTCAGAGGTACCGTGGGTTCGGTTCCAGACCACTGCAATAAAACGAATTTTGCAATAAAGTGGGTCACATGAATTTTTTGAGTTCTCAGTGCAAATCAAAGTTATGTTTACGTGGTACTGTGGAGTGTAGACTATGAAGTGTGCACTAGCATTAGGTTTAAAAACAATGTACATGCCTTAATTAAAAAAATACTTTATTGCTGAAAAAATGCTAACTATCATTTGAGCCTGTTGGAAAAATGGTGCCGATAGACTTGCTGACGCCCGGTTGCCACCAACCTTCAATTTGTAAAAATGCACAGGACGGCGAAGTACAATAAAGCAAGGTATGACTGTAGTATTTAAAGATCCTTATCTTTCATGTTACATGGCCCCCAAAGTTAAGCTAGTCCCTTCCTCTGGTGCCCAACCCAAGAGAGGCACCAGAGGAAAGCTGGCCTTGCTTCCCTTCAGAGGGGAAGGGTGCATGCACTCTACAAGACAATGACCCCGAGGGATTCCCAAGCATGCCACACTCATGCTGGGGCGCTTTTAGAGCCTGCCCCCAGGCCTCGGGACACGCCCGCAGCCTCGGCGCCCGTGGGTGCCTCAGCCCACTCTTCCCCACTTCAGCGTTTCTCACACTTCGGTCACGTGCTTTCTGCCTCCGCCGCTGTTGCCACATCCATGCGCTGCTATTTATTTAGCATTTTTCTCTAAATCACCCACTTTTTTGGAAACTTACATTTATTCAGAAAGGAATCTTCGGATCACTACTGGAAATAAAAAGCCAGTATTGCAATAAATAGAAGGAAACTGTAAAAATAAGAACATGACCATTGTAAAAATGTTCATGTAGCATCTAAAACTGTGGTCTCAGCGGGGAACGATTTTGCCCTCGCAGCCCCCACCCCAGCCCAGGGACATTTGGTGAAGTCTGCAGATATTTTTGGTTGTCACGACTCGGCCGGGGGGAGGTGAATGTTCCCAGAATCTAATGGGTAGAGGCCAGGGATGCTGCTAAACATCCTGCAATGCACAGGACAGCCCCCCACAGCAAGGGCGACCTGGCTGCAGATGTCGGTCGTGCTGAGATTTAGAACTCCTGGTTTAAAATAAGCTTGAGCTCCCAGAGCGGTGTGCCCCATACATGGGCAGCTCTGACCTGGTCCACTAGTTCTCGTCCTTCAGGCTCAGCTGCAACGCCTCACCCTAGGGACACCACAACTGAGGACTCCACATACGGGTTCCTATGGCCCCTGCACCTCCCATCTCCTGTCCGACCTTGCAGTCGACTTCTGCTTGTGTCTGTCTCCCCCACTGGAGCGTAAGCTCCCAGCAGGCAGGGCCACGTGGGTCTCTCTTGTCTGTTTCTTCGGCCCTTAGCACAATGCCTGGCTCGTAGCAGATGCTCAGTAGTTACACGTGGAATGAATGAATGAAGGTTGGGCAAAGAGACATGGATGCTGCTCCTGGATTCACCATTGTCTGTCAGGCACACTTTTTTCTCACCTATGAAATGGGCACACCGATAGGACTGCTGTGCGTGTCAACTAGACAGCCGGTGTCAAAGTCCCTGCTGGAGGGGAGAAAGGGTCCCTGGAGAGACAGACTGAGGCTCATTCCCTCGTTCATACTTTCTACCATCATCACCGAGTGCCCGCACTTCTCTTGTCCCAGGGTAATTTTTAACTGTGCCATTTTCCACTCTCAAAAATGCCCTGGCTTGGGCAATAAATGGTATGGTCTCCCTCACCCTCAGGCCATCGCGTCTAGTGGGGCAAGTGGAGAGCTGAGCAGGTGACCAAGGCTTGTGAGAGCCGTTTGCACTGCCATCTGCTCTGCCCTGCAATCTGCTTGTTGCTTCCGGGGCTCCTGCTGCTCCCAGACCTTGCTCTCATGAAGTGTAGCAGCAGGACCTAGAGGCTGGGCGTGGGGCTGGCTGGGAGCTGTGGAGAGGGCGCCACATGGCAGACAGTCTCTGATCATGCCCAGGGTCAGGGGCCATTCCCCACAGAGGCAGACCAAGTCCAAGGCTTGGGTAGAAGGTCGAGACCTCGTACCCATGGCGTGTGACTTTCTGGGGTGCAGATGAGGGAGAAGGCAGAGAAGCGAGGGGCAGGGCTGGGAGTCGGGGAGCGTATACGTGTCTAGGGGGCCTTCCACCTCTGTCCTGGATCTCTGTGTGAGGTCGCCAGCCTGAGTTACTCATTCCCACGCAAGCACAGGCTGGGATGCCTCCTCTTTCTCCCACCATCATCCTCTAGGCGAGAGGGCCCATGCTCCATCTTGGGGGGCTTCTGAGCATCCAAGGCTTTCCAAATGGGGGCTAGTCCATGTGAAGAGTCATACGGGAGTCAGGGACCAGGCCCCTGCAGACATCACTTTTTCTGAACAGCAGACATACTGGCTGTGTCTGTGAGCAGGTGGCCTGACTCCCAGGATGTCCGATGTCCACTCAGATTGTGGGAGCTGACTTCACTCACCTGTGCTCCCAGGGATGTACTGGAAGGGGCTGGAGGTGGAGGCTGGGAGCCCCTAAGTGGGTCCCCTGCTTGTGTCTCTGTAGCTGGATTCATTCTTTCCTGAGACTCACCATCCTCTCTTCTCCTCCCCTTCCTCCTGCTACCCTGAGATAGGCAATTGGTCTACCTGATCTCCAGGTGGAGGGGGAGATCTGCTTGATCGTATGTTCCTCCAGACCTTTCATCTATCGCCCACATGTAGGCTTTTGAAGCCCCTAGGGCCTTTGGCTCTTGTTTCCTCCGCCTTCCATGACAGCTGTGCCCCAAGGCCATGGAAGTCTTATAGCTAGTTACCCAAACGAAGGAGGCAGGGGAAGCTGGCAGAGAAATACACCTATTAATATAAAAAATCATTCCACCACCAAATTGCTCTGGGCTGTTTCAAGCCTCACCAGGAACTGGGGTCATGGCCTCCTAACTCATTCTAGACCCCACGGAGTTTGCGAGTGGGGGGGTCTCTGAGCCCATTTATTGCCTCAGAGCTGAGGGGGGGTTTGCTGTGGTAGACAAGGCTGGGGAGGGGGAGGTTTAGGTAACCTATTACTTTAAATAGGAAAGTCTCTCATTAAATGTCACCTCTGATTTGGGCCACTTCATTTTAAAAGGCAAATAGAAAAGTGGGCTGAATCCAAACAAGAGTGATGCTGATGACTCAAGTGGTCTAAAATGAGACCTTTGGAAAAGGAGGGGTAATTGGGACAATCCAGTGCCAGGAAGACAAGGTTGGGGGGCAGCTCAGTAACTGCTGAGCTCCCGAAAAGTTCTTCTCAAGAAGATGCCAACCGCTCACCCCCCTTGTCCTCAGAGGACAGAGCAAGAAATTAGCTTAAATTGGAGCTGGAAAGATGTAGGTTATATATAAGGAGGGACTTTTTAAACCCTGAAATATGCTACCCAGAGAGGCTGCGGGATCTCTAGAGAGTGTCTAAAAATAGCCTGTTCTTTAAAAATAGATTCGGGCAAGCTTTAAACACAGCACCAGCTCAGATTTTGGGGATGGTTTTAAGTGCAGACGGACCCGGCCGTGTTGGGGTCCTCCCTGGGCCAGAGGGAACAAGGGACAGTCAGTCTTTGGTCTCTGCCCTACAAACATCTGGGGATTTTAGATGCATAGATGAGGGATTTATTTTTTCATCTGCCCCCAGCTGATTGGTGTCATAAAACGCCAGCCTGTGGATCTCAATGTTTCCTCTCTGTGGGAGAGCTCAGGGCCAACGTTAATTGCGGCAGTCCACCAGTTCCCCCCAGTCCCTTCCCATTCCTTAGTCAGGGCTCTCTAGTGCCCACAGATTTGCTGGAAATTCGTTCACCTCAGCCGTGCTGGGTGCTCTGTGGCTCCCCCTGGGACCCACCCACCCACCTCCCAATCTCAGCACCCTTGGCCTGTCCAAGTCCTCTCTCCCTCTGAGGGCTGGCTCTGCCCCTCCCGGCCACCCTGCTCCTACCTCCTTCTCATTCTCCACCAAGCAGCCAGAGGGCCTTCACACCCTTGCTTACAATTAGGCAGTTCCTGCCCATTGCCCTCAGGATAAAGTCCAACTCTCTAAGACGGCTTCAGAACTTTTCCTGCAGAGTCTTGTTTATCCCTCCCCCGTGCCCTTCCCATCACATTGCTTTGCCTGTGGGCTCTGCAGGACCTGGTTCCTGGCCTGGTCTACCGTCCTGCTCCTTCTGACCCTTTAGCTCTCAGCTCGCATTGTGCTGGCTGGAAAATTACTGCTTGGCTATCGCCCATGGGAACATAGGCTGTCACTCATGGGAACATAACACTCTAACAATAAGCTTTCTCCTTCTGTACCCCCCGCTTGCACTACCAACCTATAGGTTGACAGTTAGTAAAAAGAAGAAAAGTAGACTTGTGTGTTAAAACAGGATGAAGAATGGGGTTTAGGGCTTAAAAACTCTGTACCTCTACATTTCGGGGCTGCTTAATTTGGGGTCTGTGTACCCCTGGCAGACATAGCTGGCTGAATATAGAGTGTGTTTCCTATAATTCACTGATTTCTGGTGGTCCGTGTGTCCATCGGAGGCCGGTGGCTACAACCGGATGTCACCTCCTCTGGAAGCCTTAACTGACCTCTCCATCCAAGCCTGGCCCAGGGGCCCAGCTGGGTTTCCCATGGACTCCCAGATTGCCCCCACTGGCTGAGCTGCCACACAGTAGTCCCCAGTTTGTCTGTCTCTCCTATCCCTCTGCCCACCTCCCCCTCCCGAGAACACTGAGAGGTCAGGTCACCTGTTCCCAGCTATATTCCCTACAGCGAGAAGAAGACCTGACCCATAGCAGGTGCTCAGTATATGCTCAGTGACTAACTGAATGTCAGGCTGCCTTGAAGGTTTCCCTTTGCTACCATCCTGCCTGGTCTCATCTGATTCCACTTCAACTTCCTCCAGGTCCTGACCAGCCAGGCCCTCCATGTCTTATGTCCCTGACATGATGTCCATGAGATGTTGGCAATTCCAGACTGTGCTCACATACACAAGAATATTTGTTTAGACATGAGTGCTCTCCGAGTGTTCTAATAACTTAGCATGTTTAAAAATAAACTCTATTATAAATTAATTACTTAGCCACCTCCCTATCTCGATTAAATGGAGCATGCCGTTAGCATAACACCTCCAACTCTGCAAAAGAGAGGCAAGCCACATGCAAGAGGACTCCTGGAATTCCGCAGGACCTTTGTGCTTCGTTTGCTGCCCAGGTGGCATCTCTAGGCTGGAGTGTTTCCTGAGAAGAGGTCATCTGGGCCAGGAACCAAGCACCCGCTCCCCCAGGGAGGACTCATGGGTTGGTACTTCCGCGAGTCCTCCAGACCCAGGAGGCACAGCTCACGCCTGTCACCTGAGCGCCCAGTCTGAAGGGTTCCCAGGCACTCTCCAGTGCTTTGTCCTGCTTTATTTTCATCACAGCACTTTCTACTACCTCAGTGTCTTATTAGATTGCATGCTCATTGTCTGCGTCTCTCCACTAGAACCTGAGACCCCTGAGAGCAGGGCATCTGTCTGTCTATTCTAGTCTCCTCCCACAGACCCTGCCCCCACACCACTATCTGGAATGTAAATAATAAATAAACAAATGACTTTTACATTTGCCGTGTTGAAAAATCTGGCCCTGTCCAAACTCAGGCCCATATCCCAGACCCAAGACTTTTTTGCCAGCCAGCCTGACACCCCCAAACACCTTGCAATCAGCAGCCATCTATTCATTCAACATACATGGATCGAACACTGACTGTATGCCAGGCCCGAGCTAGGTGCTAGGAAGTCAGTGGAGAGCAAAACAGACCCAGTCCCTGGGCTCGTGTGCAGTCCAGCAGGCCTCTACAGTGAGTCCTAGGTATTCATTCATTCATTCATTCATTCATTCACTCAAGAAATGCTTATATTGAGTTTATTATGTGCCAAGCACTGTTCTAAGTACTTTAGAAGTTTAAGCCACTTAATCCTCATACCAATCTATGAGGTAGGTAGTTTTATCCCCATATTACAGTAGAGGAAACTGAGGCACAGAAAGGTGAGGTAGCTTACCCAAGCTCACATAGCTAGTAAATGACAGCTGGAAACTGGACCTCTCTCCACCTTTGCCTCATCCCTGCTATTCTGCAGGCTCACCTTCTGACTCATTAACACTGCATCTTAATTCTGGCCCCACACCAGCCCCTCTGGACTTAACAGAATTCGGCTTCCTCAGTCTGACCAGTGAGGACAGGGCTGGAGGTTGCTGCAGCTCTTTCTGCTCCTGTTCTATTGGTACCACAGGGCAGCTCTGAGCCCTGGCCAACATCCCCCACCCCTGAGGCTCTCTCCGTCCCCACCAGGGATGGGAGGAGCCGTATCTGCCTCACGCCACAGGCTAGAAATTCCATGTACGGTGTCGCGGGTGGAGAGAAACCACACAACCACAAGAGATTTACAGCTGTGACTTTCCTGGTATGGGTCCCGCCAGGAAAACCTCATTGATTTAGTCACTGCTAATTTAGGAGGTGCCTTAACTTGTCAGAAAGTCATTTTTTAATTTAGATGATTTGGAAACAATTCCTTCTGCTGAGGATTCATACGACAGATGCTACCAGTCATTGGACCTCCCTTTACAGAGCAAACATCCTCCCAGAAACATGGGCGAGGGTCAGATTTTTGAAGCAGAATCTTTACAATGCAATCCAAGAACCTCTGAGTGAGTCGCAATGTTCATTTATTGAATTTTCTTAAAGTATGACCTTTCAGATTTGGGAATAAATGCAATTCAATGGAGAAATCAATGCTTTTAAACCAACAATTTGGAAAATTAATTATTCTGCCAACAGTTTTTGGGTCTAGCTTGGAGTGTTTGTATTAAAATACTGTTCTGTCCCCGCCGTCCTGACGTAAGAAGTGGCCATCCTCTTTAGTGGATGCTCACTGGAGTTGCCCATGTCTACCACTATCCCCACTTTATAGATGAGAAAACCAAGGCACTGAGAGGTGATACAACTCAGAGAGCATCGGGACTGGCATAGTGAGGACGAAGCTGAAGAAGCTGCAATAGCTGAGGTTTGGAGAGCAAGGTCCAGCCCTCAGGAAGGGACAGGCGGGGGCTGAGGACGGAGGCGGAGTGCCACCGAGGGGCAAGGCTCCTGCATAGGGCAGCAAGTCCAGGGGGAGTGAGCACTGGGCAGTGAGAAGGGTGACGCGCGTGTCCTCTCAGGTATCAAGCATTGGTGAGGATTTGCGAGAGACCTGTAGAAAGGTGTTCATTGCAGCATGCTTATAGAGCAAAAAACTAGAAGTAACTTTAATCCCATCAACTGATGGCATAAATAAAACATGGTACATCATTATCAAGGAATCCTATGCATCACTTCCAAAGAATAAGGTATATTTGTTATATACCTCTTGGAAAGTTCACCAAAAATTGGGGCAAGTAAATAAAAATAAGATATCCACGAGGCTCGTCCCCTCGTCTCCTCCTTTCAACAGAGTCAAGGCAGAGGGGACCAGAGAGGCTTCCGGCGCACCTGCTGGGCATGACTAAGTATGGGGGGGTCTAGACTGTCCTCAGGCCTGGCAGAGATATCCTGGGAAAGGCTGAGCCTTTAGGGAGCCCCTGAGGGGGACTCAGTACCTGCTGTGGCCACCATCTCCCTCAATTTCCTGACTCAAATGCCGCCCACCCCCTCCCCCAGCAGACCTGGAAAATAGCCCTCCTCTAAGGGCACAGAGCAGTGGGAAGTATCTACGAAAGACTGGCCCCAGCTCACAGACACAGACAACCACCTCCAAGTCCTCTGTCTCCATCAGGCCTGGGGTTAAGTGACTGGAAGGAGACACAGGTATGCTGGAGCCTCTAAAGTCAGTTCAACCATCAGGGCCATATACTGCGGAGGGTTGTTAAGATTAAAAGAGATAATAATGGAGGTGAAGGAGACTGACAGAGGCCTTGACACACAGTAGGTGCACAAGAATCATTTGTTTCCTTTCTTCCTCTTGTCATCTACCCCTCCCCTCCTCATTGATACTATATCACTCCATCTTAAAGTTAGGTCCATGCCAGTTAGCCACACACTGTGGTACCCATGAGGGCTCCAGATGCCACAGTACACACAGAGAAGTGTCCCCGGGTTTATAATAACCCTGGTAGCTGTGACGATTGCATGTTCTGTAGGCAACGGACACTAAGGCTGCCTCATTTCACCTTAGCTATCAAAATCCTTATGTTAGGATTGAGAAAGTTGAGGCTAGGAGGAGTGAAGTATCTTGCCAGGGCTACACCAGTGAAGTATAGTGGCAAAGGGTTCCCACTTAGATCCCTTAAAATCAAATTCTCCCAGCCAGTGGGCTCAAAGACTTTTTACCATAAGCCACAGGAAAACATTTTATATTATAACCACTACACACACACACACACACACACACACACACCAATAATTACTCCTGCTACATTTGATGGTTGTAGATATTTCTATTCCATTCCACTTCTTTTCTCTCTCTCCTCCTCTTCCTCCTCCTCCTCCTCCTCCTCCTCTTCCTCCTCCTCTTGTTCTTGTTCTTCTTGTTCTTCTTCTTTTTTTCTTCTTCTCCTCTTTTTTTTTTGTAATGCTGGTTGCAATTCACAAAATTGATTTTCTCACCCACCAGTCTAGTGAGTTAAGACCTACAGTTTGAAAAACACTCTCTAGGCTGCTTCTCCTAAATGACCTTCCAACACAGATATCAGCAAACTATAGCTCACTGGATAAGTTTGGTCCAAGCCTGCTTTTGTACATAAAGTTTTATTGGAACACACCCATGCTCATCCATTTATGTATTGTCCATGGCTCCTTTGCGCTACAACGGTAGAGTTGAATAGTTGCAACAGGACCAAGCGGCCCACCGAGTTTAAAATATTCACCTATCTGGTTCTTAACAGGAAAAGTCTGCCCATTCATACACAGATCTGTCTCCTTTGCTTAAATTTCTCCAGGGCTGCCTTTTCCCTCCGACTCAAACTCAAGTTCTTTTGCTGGCTTAGGAAATGGCCTCTCACTGTGCTCTGGTCCTGCCAACCGTCCTCCCCAGGGGTGTCCATGTTCTCCCTAGCACTAACAGCCAGTGGGGGTGCACAAAGCCCCACCTTGATTCCTGATGACTTGCTCTGCTTCCCCCACAGGCCTCCTGGGAATGGTAGCCCACATGATGTACACACAGGTGTTCCAGGTCACCGTGAGCCTCGGCCCTGAAGACTGGAGACCCCATTCCTGGGACTATGGGTGGTCCTTCTGGTAAGTGGTGTTTGACCTTCAGACACCAGAGCCCCGAGGCATGCTGGGGCTTCAGCAGCTCAGCCCAGTTGGGGAAGAAGAAGGCAGGGCCAGCTCAGAGTTTAAAGGCTCTCTGAGACCCTAAAGCCAAGGTGGGCAAACTATGGCAAGTGGACCAAATCCTACCTACTGCCTGTTTTAATCAGCCATCAAGCTAAGGATGGTCTGTAGATTTTTAAATGCTTGAAAATAAATCAAAAAGAGAATACTATTTTGTGAAATGCGATAAGTACGTGAAATTCAAATTTAATGTCCACAAAGTTTTATTGGGACAAAGCCATGCTCATCATTATGTACATATTATCTACGTCTGCTTTCATGAAGACCTGAGAATTTGCAACAGAGGCTGAATGGCTCACAAAGCCTAAAATATTGACTATGTGACTCTTTACAAGGGAATTTGCCAAACCGTGTGTTAGAGGCTGCTGTGGAAGGTGGAGGTGGAAGCTGTCGAGACCTGAAGACAGGCGAGCCATGGAAGGTTCTGGGTGGTCTGGTGGGTTAGAAGGATCCCAGTGAGGGGCCCTGGACACAGGGAACAGGGGTCCACACCTCAGAGCATGGTGTGCAAAAGAAAGGCAGAATCAGTCAAGGTCCTTTAGTTTGCTGGCGATAGAATCCTGAGCTTAAGTAAACAAGTGTTTGTATTTGTTCGTGTAACTGAAGAGTCCTGGTGGGTCAGCTAGAGGGGCGAGAGTCGTGACAGAGAAACCCTCCCATCCAGTCTAAGCGGTATGGAAACTCACTGGCTCCTGAAGATGCAAAGTGGTATGGGCTTCAGGGTCTGTCTGCTCCAGAGCTGCTGACGTCATCAGGACTGAGTTCTCTTCCTCTGCGATCATCCGGGCAGGCTTCCCTCCTGGTGATGAGAAAGAGCCTCCTGAGGCTCTTCTTGCTTCACACAGGGGGAGAGATAGGGCTTCTCTTGCCTTGATGTTGACTCAAATCCCAAGCTTTCCTCTGTTAAGCCCAACGTAGGTCATTTTCTCTCTCTTGAAAAAATCGCCACAGCTGGGGGAATGTCACTGGCTCATTGGCTCAACTTGACCAGGCCCATCTCTGGAGCTAGGAAGGAGTCAAAAGCTCTCAAATCGTAAGTGGGTGGAATAAATGCTGGGTGAGCTACCAAAATATCTGCTTCAGGCATAGCTGCATCCAGGCGATCAGATGATTCATCAGGAACTCAGTCATTCTCTCCTGCTTTTCTGTCTCTGTTCCTTATGTTGGCTTCATGCACAAGCATTTTTCCCCCAAGTGATAGCAAAGATGGTCACCATGCCCAGTTCTAGGCTTACATCTTACAAATGTAGCGATACCAGCAGAGAAATGGGACTTCTTTCCAATTTTCTAGGCAAAACCCTGGTGATGACTTTCACCAGCTTAGCTTAAATCATGTGACCATCTCTCAACCAATGATTTAGATCCTGAGGAAATTGGACTGTTCTAATTGGTTTGAGTCACGTGGTCCAGAGGATGGAGGACAGAGAGTGAGAGGGGAGGTCTCCCAGTGGAAAACTGGCGGTGGGGTGGGTCAGTTTTGGAAGAAGGAATGGATGCTGGAAAGACAATGACCGCAATTGTCCACTACACAGGGAACGCAGGTCTGGTTCTGCTAGTTGGGGACCATTTTTCCACACACTCACTTAACATACTGAGCACTTACCTAGAACCAGACACTCTCCTGGGTGTTGGGGGGGAGGTTACAGCAGTGGCCAGGACAGCATTGTAACGTGATTAAGACACGTGAACTTGTGCTATGATGTCGGGGGAGGATAGTCACATACAGCTGTGGGGGCACAGAGAAGGGGTCACTGACACAGCTTCTGGCAGGGAGGTCCACAGGGAAGAATTTGGTCAGGAAAACTGGCAGAGAAGGTACAAGGTAATATTCTGGGCGGGGGAACGGCAGAGGTAAGGTCTTGGTAGTGGACAGCATCTTTGGGGAAAGGAGGTCAGGATGGGGCAGGGACTCTCGCTGCATTTCTGCCCCTTCCCCCTTTCTGCGTGGCTCTGCCCCCTTAAATGCGTGTGTCTTAAAGGGACTCTAACCCATCGACACTGTAACTGACTCCCTTTAAGTAGAACCATTGCTGGGAAACCAGTTAAGGCTCTGACTCCCTTTTCCCCATCCCCATCCCTCCTTTCCTACATCAGCAGTTCCTTCCGGAGATCTTGACCTTGGAAGGTAGTCACCCTGAGTTAGAGAAGGAGACAAAGGAAAGGAACGAACATTTTTAAGTGTTGACCATGTGTGCAGTAATCTCTTTCATGTATTAAGCACTGGTGTGTCATTATCACAATGGAGTTGTGAGGTGGGCACTTCGTGGAGGGTAAACTGAGGCACAGAGAATTTAAGTAACGCCACTAAGGTAATCCAGCCTGTGAGTGGCAGAGCTGGGATTTGAACCCAGGAAGTCTGGCTCCAGAGACCTGCTTTCAATCTCTCTTCGCTGAATTTATGAGACGATGGGGTAATAGAAGACAGTTTGTGTAGGATTAGCACACCCTTTGACACATGTGCGTGTTCAGTAAACACCAGCTTTCCTAATATTACCCTTATTGATATGAAATGTAACACAGATAATAACCTGTGTTGCATATGTGGAAACTGAAGCTCCAAAAGGTTAGGTTGCTTGCCCATGATTCTGAACCCCTTTCTCCCACAATCCTCTCTTTCCCGAAGCCCCTGGCTCTCCACCCCGGCACTCGGCACCCAGAACCGAGCCTGCTGGTGTCGGCCATGGGGACTTTTTTCTGGCAGCTGAGTCTCCTGCCCTGCTCCTCTGCTCCCTAGGGCAGGTCTCCCAAGGGGCAGTGAATTCCCATTTGACTTATTTAAGGCTGGGGCCCAATGTGCAGCCCCTATTAGAGCTGATCCATTTCTCCTTGTCACCAAGGCTGGCAAAAAGGATCAGCCCCATTTTTCATCCCTCTCATCTGGGGCCTTGCCAGGGTTGTGCAGTGTCATCTCCCTTGTTTAATATGTGTGAGGCCATTTGTCAAAATTCTGGCCCCAGAGCCCCAGGCGCTGGAGAGGAGACCAGCTCCAAGGCAAGACAGCGCCAGCCTCTGTCTCCCGGCCCAACAGGGCAGAACAGACTGCGGGGGCTCGCGAGGTGGGGGCACTGGCTTCCGGTGGGGACACCTGCTCAGGAAGGTGGAGGTTAGGGGTCTGACCTAACCCAGTGGGGTGGCCCCCACCCCAATGTGCACTGCTGAGCCACTATGTGTGTGTGAAGTGGGGGGCAGAAGGGTGGTGGGGGGTGAGGGGAGGCCTCTGACCCTCACCCGCTGTGGACCTTGGCCAAGTCACTTGCTCTCTCTCTGCCTCAGTGTCCTCAGCGATAAAATGGGGATAGTCTGAATTTCCACCACATAGAGCTCTTATGAGTAGTGCTCCCATTTTCTGTTGCTGTATAACACATGACCCCCAAATTTAGTGGCATAAAATAAAAATTTATGATTATCTCTATGGTTCAGTGAGTTGATGGCACTTAGCTGAGTGGTCCTAGCTTGGGGTCTTCCATGACGCCCCAGTTGGATGTCGGCTGGGGTCAGCCGGGGCATGGCTGGTCTGGGCGTCCCAGATGGCTCCTCACGGCACTGGCAGCCCACATGGTGGGTGCTGGGGGCTCACTGGGCTGTCAGCAGGAGCAGCTCCTCCAGCACTGTGGCTGGGTCTCTGCGGGGAGCAAGCGTCCCCAGAGATCCAGGCAGAAACCACAAGTTTATTTTATAACCTTGCCTCGGCAGCCACACAGTGTCACTTCTGCTGCATTCTGTTGCCCAAGAGCAAGTGATGGGGCCAGATTCAGGGAGAAGGGGCTGCACGAAACATGAACCCCAGGAGGTGTGGCTCTTGGGGACTATCTTTGGGGACGAGCTGCCATGAGAACAGCATGAAATACCGTCTGTGAGCACTCAGCACCAAGAATATGCAAGCGGCCCAGGCTTCCCAAGCCTCAGCTGCCTCATTTCTGGAGTAGGGATAATCGCGATGCGGGTTTTTAATAGTGGGGCTGCTGTCAGGACGATGTGGGACCAGGTTCTTAACGTGCTTGTGCACAGTAAGTGCTCACTAAGTGGCAGTGATTATAAATGGTGATAATGACATTGGGCCTTTGGTAATGCCACTCTTGCTCACTGAGAGGCACATGACCCAAATGTCCAAGAGGATGACATCCAGTGTGTACACAAGCAGCCCCTTCTCTCTGTTCTCCCCTGTCTCCTCCCACCCCCCATACCTGGACTTGTGGCTCATGTTTCTTTGCAGGACTTGAGTGTTTCGTTAGGACCCAGCCCTGGCTGCAGTCTCCCCTTACTCCCCGACCCCCTCCTTTGGCCCCACCTAAGTTTTGGGACCCCATCCCCGCCCTGAGACCCAGGCCCCCCCAACCCTCCTGCCTGATCCTTTTTTCGCTCTGTGCCTAGTTCTCTCCACGTCCGCCTGTGACAATGCCAAGGCAAGCCCTCCGGGATAAGTGAGGGCATAGACTAAGGTTGGCGCCACCTACTTTGGGCCAGGCATGGTGCGGACACTTTATAAGCCCTGAACTGTACATTTCTGCCATTGACCCCCAGTGGAGGGGTTACCACGCCCACTGGAGGGATGAGGACACAGCCTTAGAAAGGACAAAGGCCCAAGTCACACCATGAGCCTCAGAAGCTGCAAATTGTAAACAGCCCAGGGCTAAACCTTGCCTGTAGATGTTTTGCTTGGTCTACCATAGTGTTATTTAAAAATTCATATTTGTTTCTAACGTCTAAAAAGATGAACATTTTAAATAAAAATCCAGGTCTCTGGCTTCTCCTGACCATTAGAAGGTATGCTCGTGCCTACGTCTCATTGCCACCTGGAGGCAGGCAGCCACAGCTAGGTAGTGGATGGCCCCTTTAGATGGGGCATGTGCTCTCCAGTTTGCCCCAGTCCCCACCACTCTCTATGGCCTTTTACTTGCTCACACTTTCCTCACTTAGTCATCCACCTGACCCTGCAGGAATGTGAGTCTGTAACCCCTATTTGGAATCAACATGTCAGTTCTAGAGGTGAGGGCAGGAAAGTGGAAGCTAATCACTTTGTACTTCTGTTTTTCATTTGATCAAAATGGAGATGGATGGGAAAGGGGCCCCTCTAACCGCAACACGCACAGTGAAACCCCATTCTGGGCATTCACTCTGCAGGTTGAGGGGAGTAGAACATCATGAAGTTGTAATTTATAAGACCTAAACGCTCAGAGAAGCGAAGCAATTTGGCCCAGGTCACGCAACAACAAGTAACAAGTTGGGCCAGGTGTAAGGAGGGTGGTGGCCTCTCTGTTTGCTTTTGGGGTCCTGTCTGTGTGGAGTGCAGTGACTTCACTGCTCCCCTCCCCCCTTCTTCTCCATGACCTTTTAGAAACAACAGGCTAGTCTCTTGCCCGCTCTGGGGACCCCAGGCTGCCCTGTCCTTTCTGCAGGGCTGAGCTGGCCTTTCAGCAGATTGATCCCTTGGTGGGGGTGAGGAGGTAGAAGGAGTGTTTTCTGCTGTGACCTTAGAAGAGCCTTGGCTCCAAAGAGCCACTGGAGAGGGTATGTTTGCTGGTGTCACCACTGAGCAGTTGCGTGGTCAGCAGGAAAGTCTAGCTCTTTCTCATCTCCCCTAAGGCAGGTGGCTCTGGCCTCCTTTTCTCTGAGACCATGGAGGGGACAGAGATGCAGCTGCCCAAGGGAGCCCGGCTGGCCACGGATGGGCTAGCTGGGCTATCATCAGCTCTTTGTCCCCTCAGCCTTTGGGCACTTAGGGCAGCCTGGACACTGGTGTCCCACCCTGCATAATGACTGTGTGCCCGGCTGGCCCGCAGGTAAGCCAGGGCTGCCGCCCTTGGTAATCAGTTAGTCTCTCCACTGAGCATGGCCTGGGGTGGATGTCAAAGTGGCATCCATGTGTCTCTGAAGCTGCTCCTCCTGTGTCCCCCTGTCCCACCTTGCAACCCCCAGAGGATAGAGTGAATGACAGCCATTTTCCCACCCCCATCACCCTTCCCTTTCTTCTCCACAGTGTCCACTCTGCTCTTGGCTCAAAAACCAGGCCAACCACCCACATATCTCGCTGCATCAGCTCAGAAGTGCAAGCTGCAAGCACTTCTGGCCCTGAAGTTTTCAAACTGTGCCCTGCATGGGGGAGGGGGAGCTGGGAGTACAGGGAGCAGAGCGGATGCAGACTCATGGATGCAGCCCCAAACCCACACTGAAGCCAGAACGATGTTTTTGTATCTGCTTTATTCAATCTGTTTTTATTTTATCTGTATTTATTCATTCTACAAATATTTATTGAGCACCTACTATGTGCCAGGCATTGTTCTAGGTGCTAAGGATATAGCCGTGAACAAACAAAGCTCCAGGTTTCATGAAGCTGACATTCTGGTATATGTGAGAAAACAATTGAAAAACAAGTAATAAGGACACCACTTCTCTGAAGAAAGAGCAGACAGACTTCTTCACATCCTCCTGCTAAAAAAACTACAATTTCCAGACATTAAATATAAAACAAACAAAAGAAGATCTGAAAGGTGGAGAGAAGACAGTAGGCTGGCTAGGGACCAAGACACAACACATTAGTGAATACTTTTTTCTCATATTCCAGACTTGAAGATGAAGAAGTCAACAATTCAGAAATGCTAAAAAGTGCAAACAAAACAAAACGCCAAAAGCCTGCTGCTTTTTCTAGTCAAAAGACCAGGAAAGGGGCAATCTACCAAGACAGAAAACTTTTCGCAGTAATTGCTCTATACAGTCATACACCACAAGGAAACAATTTGACCACCCCCCGACCCATGCTAAGCTTACAATCTACCTCACCATCCTGTAATGAGGCACCAACTTCACCTGCCACCTGCTGGAGTGGTGTCAGAGTAGGGAGCTGGGGCTCTCACCCTGCTGGACAGTAACAAGGCCCAGCCACCTCTGAGTGTCAGCAGAGATCACATGGGGAGCCTGAACCCCCGCCCTGAGCAGCCAGCAACAAGGAGCCCCCCTTCTTCTCCCTGCTGAGTGTCAGAGGTGGGATTTCACCACTTTCCAGTGGTGATGATGCCATCTCCCTCCCCACAGTGTCACTGGAGGCACCTGGGGGCGCAGCGATGAGGCACTTCTGCCCCTTCCAACCAGGGTGGCATCTGCAGAGGCCTAAGGGGGCTAGAACTCCCACCCCTGCCCAAGAGCAACCAAAGAGCTCTCCACCTCGAATGTCAATGGTGGCCTAGGGGACAACCTGGACTTCCACCTCACAGTAACAAGGCGGTGCTCCCCATCCTTTGTTGGCATGGTGCCAAAGGAAGCCAGCTAAAGCAGGAGTTTTAAAAAAGATCCAGAGCCTCAAAAAATCCCCAAAATGTCAAGGTTGCAACTGAAAAATCACTCACTATACAAAAGCTAGGATGATCTTAACTTGAATGAAAAAAAGACAATCAGTAGATCTCAATACTGAGATGACAGCGATATTAGAATTATCTGATAGATTCTAAAGGAATCATCATAAATCCTTCAACAAGCAATTACAAATACCCTTGAAACAAATGAAAAAATAGAAAGTCTCAGGAGAGAACCAGAAGATACAAAAAAAAAAGCAAGTAGAAATTTTAGAACTGAAAAATACAATAACTAAAATTAAAAAGAACTTGGTGGGTGATCTCAGAGGCAGAATAGAGGAGTCAGGAATGAATCAGTGAACTTGAAGATAGGACAATAGAAATTACAGAATCAGAGCAACAGATTGAAAATAGACTTTTAAAGAAATGAACAAGCACCTCAAGGACCTCTGGGATTATAATGAAAGATCTAACATGGGAGCTTCAGAAGGAAAGGAGAAAAAGAGTGGGGGTAAAAAAGCCCTAAAAGAAATAATGGATGAAAACCTCTTAAATTTTGTAAAAGACATAAAGCTATAAAGAAACCAACTGAATCTCCAAACAGGATTAACTCAAAGAAATCCACACCATGACACATCAGAGTCAAACTTTTAAAAACCAAATTCAAAGAAAAAAGTATTGAAAGCAGCAGGAAAGAAACAATGCCTCAACGATAGGGAAACCCAATTTAAATGACTGGATTTTGCATCAGAAGTAATGGAGGGTGGAAGGAAGTGGCACCGCATGCTTCAAGCGCTAAACGAAAAGAACTGTCAATTCAGAATTCCATTTCTAACAAAACTATCCTCCAGTAAGAGGAAGGGGAAATTGAGACATCAGATGAAGGAAAACTAAGGAAATGTGTTGCCACCCTAAAAGAATAGCTAATGTTTCTCCAAACAGGAGAAAAAAAAATTTTTTTAAGGACTCTCAGAACATTAGGAAGGAAGAAAGAAAATTTCACTTTTTCTCTTGAGTTTTCTAGATTAAACCTGATGATTGAAGCACAAATTATAATATGGTCTGAACTAGATTTAAATAAATGCAGAGGAAATAGTTAAGGCAATCATATTATTAGTTAGGGAGGGTTAAGGGACATAAAGGGAAAATTATAGGATCATATCAATCAATGAAAAAATATTTGATGAAATTCAACGTTCATTCTCATTAAATAAAAACTCTCAGGAAACTAGGAAGGGGAACTTCCTCAACTTGATAAAGAACATTGACCTAAACACCTACAGCTAACATTATACTTAATGGTGAAAGATTGAATGCTTTCTCCCTAAGAAGAGGTTCTTGATAGTGCAATAGGCATAAAAAGTAAACAAAAGTCACACACAGATTAGAAAGGAAGAAATAAACTATACCTATTTGCAGATCACATGGTTGTCTATCTAGAAAAATACAAGAAATCTATGTGAAAAATGCCTACACCTAATAAATTCAGTACTGTCTCAGAATACAAGATAAAAATACAAAAATCAATGATACTTCTATAAGTTAGCAATGAACAGTTGGGCAAAACTAAAAATACAATACCATTTACACTGAAAAAAGTAAGATACTTCATTATAAATCTAGCAAAACATCTACAGGACTTGCAGGCTGAAAACCATAAAACATGAATGAAAGAAATTAAAAATCTAAATAAATGGAGAAATAAAGATATCAGTTCTCCTCAGGTTTGTATGCAGATTTAACGCAGTTCTTATTAAAATCTCAGTGAAATTTTTTTTTGTAGGTACAGACAAGATTATTCTAAAACTTACAAGGAAAGGCAAAAGAACTAGAATAACTAAAGGATTTTGAAAAAGAATAAAGCTAGAGAAATCAGTCAATCAATAAGTAGAACTTATTGTATAGCTATTGTAATCAGACTGTGTGGTGTTGGTGGAGGGATAGACATACAGATCAATGGAATAGAATAAAGAACCCAGAAATAGACCAGTACAAATATGCCCAACTGATTTTTGACAAAGGTGCAAATCCATTCAGTGGAGGCTGGAATATCCTTTTTAACAAAAGGTGCTGGAGCTATTAGATATTCATAGCCACCCCCAAAAAAAATCTTGACCTAAACTCCATACCTTATAAAAAAAAATAACTCAAAATAGATCATGGACCTAAATATAAAAATGTAAACTTATTACAATTTTTTTTTAAAAATAAGAGAAAATCTAGACCTACACAAGGAGTTCTTAAACTTGACATCAAAAGGATCAAAACTATTTTTAAAAAATGATAAATTGGATTTAATCAAAATTAAACACTTTTGCTCTGTGAAAGATCTAGTTAAAGAGGTTGAAAAGATAAGATACAGACTGGTAGAAAATATTTGTAAAGTACATATTTGACAAAGGACTAGTATCTAGGATATGTAAAAACACTCAAACTTAACAGTAAAGAACAACAGCATAACCACCCAATTAGACAGTGGTCAAAAAACATGATGGACACTTTGCAAGAGGATGCACAGATGACAAACAAGAAAATGAAGAGATGTTAATACCATTAGCCATTAGGGACATGCCAATGAAAACCACAGCGAGATACCATCACAAGTCTCTCAGAATAGCTAAAATTAAAAAATAATGACAACACCGAATGCTGGTGAGGATGTGAAGAAACTCAGAACATTGCTGGTGGGAACTCTACCTAACCATATAAAGAAACACACTGTTGACGCACACAACTTGGTCGGCTCTCCGGAAATTTTATTTTTTCTGAGCGAAAAGCCCAAATGTGCGATGTGCTGTGTGATTCCATTTATATAACATTCTTGAAATGGCAAAATTATAGAAATGAAGTACTGATTAGTGGCTGCCAGGGGTTGGGAGGGAAGCAGATGTGGGTATAAAATGGCAACAGGAGAGGTCATTGTGGTGATGGATGAAAATGTTCCGTGTCTCGACAGTACCAATGTCAGTATCCTGGTGGTACCATATCTGCAAGATGTTACCATCGGGGGAAACTGGGCAAAGGGTACATGATCCCTCTGTATGATTGCTTACAACTGCCTGTGAATCTATAATTACCTCGAAACAAAATGTTTAATGTAAAAACAAAGAATAATAAATAACAGGAGAGAAGTTACAAGAGAATGACAGAGCGTGATGAGGGCTGCGATGAAATTAAGCAGGGGTGTGTGATAGAGAGCGATGCTTATCCTCTGGTTGGGGCATCAGAGTTGGGATCGGACCCGGTCATAGATAAGGTCCCTGGCTGTAAAGTCCAGAAGTTCACTTTAAAACAAACTTATGGAAAAGGAGAGAATTCGTAGAAAGTAATTGCGTAAGAACTTTGGCTGCCCATGACTGACACCCAATTCAAACTGGCTTAAGGAAAGAAAAACCCAAAAAAGGAATTTGGGCTCCCATAATTGCAAAGTCCAGGGATAGTGGCTTCAGCTCAGAGAACCAGTTCTTTTCTGTGGCTTTCCTTTCTTTTGGGTCAACTTCGTTCTCAGGTTGTGTGGTGACAAGACAGTCCCCAGCAGTTCCTGGCTCAAATCCCACCCCGGACAAAAGGTGAGCTCAGTTTCTTAATAGCTTCAGCAAAAGTCTCATTCGCCTGACTTGGGCGTCATGTGCCCACATCCTGAACCAATTCCTGTGGCCAGGGGGAAGCGACACTCTCATTGGCCAGGCCTAGGTCAAGTGCTCACCCCTAAACGCTGGGGGTGAGGCTGGTCCCACACAAACCACATGACCCTAGAGGAGGGTAGGAGTGGTCCCTTACCAGAGTGGTTGTTGGTTAGGCAAAACCAACATATGTATACTCATAAGATCCCAGAAAAAGCCTGCTTCTGCATTCTCCACCCTCAGCTTCTGATTTCCATCGCTCTCGTTCAGACAGCCCAGCTAAAATCTTGAACTAAAAACTTGAATGTCATTGCTCAGAGGACATAATATCTGATTAAATCAGCTTTGCTCACATGTTTAGTCCTCATCCAGTCATCTATGAGTGTGGGGTAGAGTCGCCTACTGGACCCTTTGGTGGACAGGGCAGTTCTTAGAGGGGCCAGGCCGACACTCCACAGCTGTCTATTATAGATACTCAGAACTTCTGGAAGATCTAAACTTAACCATGAAAAAAGAGGGAAACCGATGAATGGGTTTGGCAATAAGTGACAGGTGGTGATTGCAGGCCCCTGGGAGGAAGGCTGGATCCGCAGGTTTCCCCGTGCTTTCCTTCCGGGGGCTCTGAGGCTGACAAAGAGAAGAGCAGTGGGTACGGGAGGTGGGCTGCGCTGACCGAGGAATGCAGGGGCAGTGATGTGGAAACACCCGATTCGTGGCTGGCGGAAGGAGGTGGAAGCTGGGAAACAGTGCAGCCTTGGCGACAACAAAACCGAGGCCCTGATGTGGAGGAAACCAGTCTTCAAGGCAGAGCCTGGGGAACAGGACTCGGAAACCAAACCGGGAGTAACGAGAGCAAGATGGGTACCCCACTCCTGGGTATGAATATTTCTGCACAGCCTGGTCAGAGGATCCAGGCGGGAGGCCATTTCTAGAATGGGCACTGGGTCAGAGGAGACCAGCAGCCTGGCCAGCTGAGGCTCCTAGCCCCACAGCACCCTTCCCGTCTGTACAGATACGGCCTTGAGTCCTGGCTGGCAAGGTCTCCAGCTCTGGCTCGCTCAGCGTACACGTCAGGTGAGCACAGCCAAGCGTCCCCAGCTGAGCACGGAGGAAATGTGGGGCAGAGAGCTTAATAACTTCACTTCTCGGAGGGCGAGCTTGGAAACCAGCAAGAATGTCGATGATGGCGAAGATCGTAATGATAGCAACTTTTCTTGAATGCCTACCGTGTGCCAGGCTCTGTTCTAACATGTTTTTAACCCATCCTCTTTAATTCTTGTAATAACCCCGTGAGGTGGTGCTATTATTACGTCCATTAAAACGGATGTGAGGACTACGAGTCAGAGAAATTAAGCATCTCCCCCAAGGTCACTCGTGAACGGAAGTAATTCAAATCTCTTGGAAAACCAGCTTTTAGGGTGTCTGGCTCCCATCTACGTCTCTGTTATCAACTCCAACTAATCTCCTCATGGTCCCTCACTCCAGCATCCCAAACCTCCTACAGTACGCGGGATGCTCCCCTCTCTTCATGCCTTGGCACACACTCTTCCCTCTTCCTGGAAAGCTTTTTCCCTGGCAAAGCCATGCTCATCCCCAAGTCCCGGTGAGAGTAGAGCTGTATCCCAGTAACCTTCCCTGTTGCCAGCCCCCTTGGATAAAAGACTCGCTCTCCCTCTCCCTCTAATGAGCTCTGTCACATTTGCATCACAATGTACAGAAACTGCTGTCTCCCACAGCAGACCTGTGCGTGGGGCAGGGACCATGTCATGTCCTTTTCTTCTCTGTGGCACCCGCTCAGGTCTGGCCCAGACGAGGCAGCCGCGCAGGGAGAATGGATGTCTGGCGGGTGTGGGTTCCTGTCCCCTGCCCAGCCTCACTGGCACCTCTCTCCTCATCTCTTGGCAGCCTGGCGTGGGGCTCCTTTACCTGCTGCATGGCAGCCTCTGTCACCACGCTCAACTCCTACACCAAGACGGTGATTGAATTCCGGCACAAGCGCAAGGTCTTTGAGCAGGGCTACCGGGAGGAGCCGACCTTCATAGACCCTGAGGCCATCAAGTACTTCCGGGAGAGGTCAGTGCACACGGGGTCACCTCTGGCCACCACTGGGAATCCGAAGCCCAGGGTCTGGCCTCAGTAGCCATAGGGCTTTAGTCAAAACCTGGAGCGAGCGGTCTGGCAGAAGGGTTCTGGGGGCTTGTGGGGTGGGAGGGGCAGGCTGGGTGAAGAAGAGTTTGGACCCCACTATGTTGGAATTTCTGGGACATTTTAATGTTTTATGGGCATGAGGTTGCCTTGGGCTTAGGTAATCGGAGCCTGAGAAAACAGGAAGGGAATCGAGTTCAAGCGTTTGCCTCTTGGCCCCGTGTGTCTTAGAACCAAGATAGAGGCATATGAGGGCTGAATCACAGCACTGAGTGAAAACAGGACCCAGCAGTGGCATTGGTGATGGCTGTTAAAAGAGGAGGGCTTCTCAGGGCCAGGGGTCACCTCTGGTCACCTGAGTCCTCAGAGTCCAGCTGGGAATAGAGGAGGTGAGAATAAATGGCGTGTGAGTGTGTGTGTGTATGTGTGTGTGTACATATGGGTGGGTCGATGGATGAATGGATGTGTGCATGGGTGGATGAATGATACATGGATGGATGATGGATAGAGGGAAGCATGGAGAGATGGATGATGGATGAGTGGAAGGACAGACAGGTAGGTAGATGGTTAGCATATTTCCTGGGACCACCTCTTAAATAAACTGCCTTACACAGATTCTATTCTGCTTCTGGGGTTGCTTACTGGATGGACATGTAATAATGCCTTTTAGTGTCAGGAAAGTGAAGTGTTCTCAGGACCGAGTCTGAGGAAGAGGGGGAAGGAGACTGTGAAGCTAGGCAGCACTGAGGAGCCGGACTCTCCGTGGGGCACGGGGAAGGGTTCCAAGCCAAGGCATCACGTGGTGGGGCATGGTGAGGCCCACACAGGGACCTGTCTCTGACTGTTACAGACGCCATCATCTCTCCTCTGCCCCGTGGGCCTCCTTTCTGTCCCTTGAACATTGCAAGCTCATCCCCACCTTGGGGCCTTTGCACCTGCTGTGCACCTGCCTGGAATGCTCACCTGGCTGTCTCACTCAGGTCTCTGCTCAGTGAGGTCTTCCTGAAACACATGGTCTAAGGTCACACACCCCCGTACACCCTGCCCTAGTCACTCTGTATCTCATGGCTGCTTTTCATAGCACCTATACAATCTGACGTCATTCGGTTTATCCGTTTGATAGTTTGTAGACCCTGCGCTCCATGGTGGAAGCGCTTTGCTCTCTGGTTCCTCACTGTACTGTGAGCACCGAGAACTGTGCCAGGCACCTAGTAGATGCTCATTAAATTTGTATGTGTGAGTGAGAATGAGAGAGAAAGAGAGAGAGATTGAGAGAGAGACCGAATTCTTCTCTTTGGAGACCTCAGCCCTGACTGCCTCATGCCCTTTCAGCTCAGTCCCCACCGTCACTGAGCAGAGTCGGCATCCTACTGGCCCCATGCGAAAGTCCCAGGTCAGGTGTCCAGGCCCAGGCCAGTTAGTAGTGGCCAGGGAGGTCAGGCCCCCGAACTTCCCCGCCTGCAGCTGTGGCCAGAGCGTGTTCACTAGGAAGGTGGCAATGACTGGCATGGCACGGGACCCATGGTAGATGCTCAGGAAATGTTTATAGCATCCATGTAAACAGGCCGATGTCTAAATCCACCCCCGTTAACACTGCATCCGTTGTCACTTCGGCTGTGGGAGAGCCTGGGGCATCTGTGGGCAACCTTGTTTTGCTGAGGCAGAAAACAGGGCCACTTTGTCCCGAGAAGCTGCCGTTTGCTGGTGCCCCATTTCGAAGGGTCCCTAACAGCTCAGGCCCCAGTAATGCAGGGGAAGATGGATGCTTCCCAGCATATGTGCCGAATATCACGTCACGCATTCATAACTTGAACATTATGCAGAGGTTCATCAAATTTTATTTTCTTTCCTCTCTGAGGAGAGCATTTCAGCTTAGCTGGGCTGTTCTAATTTTTTCTTTCTTTCTTTTTTTTTTTTTGGTGCCTTCCCTACAAACAACTCAGAGCACATGAACAGATCTCTGCACAGATTTGCAGGTGGCCCAGCAGCAGGGCTGAAATCCTGCAGCGGCCAGCACCCCCCACACTGCAGCCAGGGACACAGGGAGGCGATCCGTGGCCCCACCTGCCCACGTTTCCTGCTCCTCGGGGGACAGCGGGTGCTGTAGAAAGAGCAGGGTTTTGGAGCACCCTGCCCTCGGCCCTGCCTCAGTGAGTGTTCTAGTTCCGTCACTTCGCCGCTGTGTGACTCGGGGCAAGGCACCGAGCCCCTCCGGGCCGGTTTCCTCTGGCCCACAGTGGGAGAGCTTCGAGCAGCATCCTGGGAACGCTCACATTTGACAAGCCAGGTGATGTGCTGGGCACAGTGCCAGGCACGTGGAGGGCACTTTGTGTGTGTGAGCTCCTGTCCTTTCTGCTGCCGATGCAGAGTGAAAAGCTAGGGAACAGTGAGTTCAGGATGGAGATGGAGATGGAGATGGTGTTTTAGATATTAGGATTCTACTCGTCATGTGAATAACCACAGCCCACGCGTGGTGCTTGCCCTGTGCCAGGCACTCCTCTAAATGCTTTAGAAGTTCATTCTATAATTCCTCCGTGAGGGCGCAGGTTTTATTAAATCCCCATTTTATGGAGGCGAAATCAAGGCATAGAGAGGTAAAGTGACTTGTCAAGGTCACGCAGCTGATAAGAGCCAGAGCTGGGGTTTGGACCAGGTGATGTGTGGCCTCTCAGGACTGATCTGAGGGGAGTCCACTGAGGCTCACAGTGTGAGGGCAGGTGGGGCGCAAGGCCGTGAGTGCAGAAGCGGGTATGAGAGTGTGTGTGTCCTGGGAGAGTGTACAGTGCAGGGTCTCCCAGCCCCTCCTGCCATTCTCATCTGCTGGAGAGGCGTTTGTGGATCTCGCTTCATCTAGCCTTCTCCCCTGCCCTTCTGACCCAGGACGAGATGGTGCCTGTGGGGGCTGATGGAGTAGGAAGGGCCTGAATCACCACCCAGCCCCACCTCACCCCAGTCCTGTCGAATTTTTCTCTGCAGGAGCGAGCCTATTGCAGGTCTAAGGAGCAGTTGGGCAGGTTTTGAAAGGTTTCCAGCGGCTTTAAAATGTGGTGGTGTGTGGAAGAAAGGAGAGAGGGAGAGCAAGAGAGAGCGAGAGAGAGAGAGAGAGAGAGAGAGAGAGAGAGAGAGAGAGAGAGAGAGAGAGAG
>PVKZ01002755.1:0-126999 GCA_004027375.1 Macroglossus sobrinus | reverse complement strand
TATACTCCCTGACTCTGAGCAGCCTGGCCTGTTAGGAGAAACTTCTGAAATCAAACCCTCCCAATGTCATCTCGTGTGTTGTCCCCAGGGAGGGCATCTTAATGGGGCCTCTCAGGGGAGGGTGGAAGATGCCTGCGAATGAAAGGTGAGTACTTGCAGATGGGGCTGCCTTGAAGGCTCAAAGCTCAGAGCTGGTTCAACAACATGTGGAAGAAAATGAGACCTGTTGGATTGCACTCCAGGGGGAATTCGCCCTGGAGTGTTTGTTGAACAAACACGGGCCTCCCACGGGAAAGCTGCAGGGACTCGGGGGAGGGGAGCAAAGGGCCTGGCAGGGCAGCTCCTGCTCCCCGCTCAGGTCAGTCACCCAGGGTCCCTGCGCCTTGCTCAGCAGCACTGCCTCCCTGGATTTACTTGTTAATCCCGTTAATTTCTTGTTTTCTGCCTTGTCCCGTGTGCGCACTGCGAGAGCTCACCCTTCTCTCTGAGTTCCCACTCAGTTCCCAGTGGAACTGGAAACACAGGGGCTCAGAAAGTTATATTATTAGCTGTCCACAGTACTGATGCTCATTACAGCACAAGGCTGTCCAGTGCCATCTGTGGGTGCCTCACCTGTATGTGTTTGTTTAATCCTTAGGGGGGACACGAGGAAGGAGACCAGGGTTGAAATGAACTCTGGTTTATGAGTTGTGGGTGCCCAGGTGAGTCACTTCACCCCTCTCAGCCTGTTTTTCTGGCTGGAAAATGGGCCAGGGCCTTTCTTGCAACTTTGCTATGAGGATTACATGAGATGAGGCAATGAAGGTTTTGGAAAAAAGCCAGAGCCTCCCTCTCCTAACCCCCGCCCCCCGCCCCCACCACCGGAAACCTCTACTGGGGCAAGTAAGTACAGGGCAAGTAAGACGCACTCCACTCCCTGCCGGAGAAGGGGAGACAGTGCTGTTGAAAAACGGGGGTCCTCAGAGAATCTTGCCTGCGATGCGCTTTGTTTGTTTTTAAATTCTTAAATTTTCTCTGCGTTTTAAAAATCAGGAGATTTCATGTTTACAAAAATAAAGGTTTTTGGCTTGTCATGACAAAGCTGAGGGTCAGAGCACACGGCCCCAGTTCCCGCATGGCGACTATAGGCTGGAGAGGGGAGCGCCTGCCCGCCCCTTCCCCCCAGAGCCCTCCCGTCTCCTCCTCCATCATCTGCCTGCCCTGTGATGGGGTGGGTCTGCTGGACAGGACTCCAGGAGGAGGGCTGAGGTGACCCCGGGGGAGGCAGGGGATAGAGAAGCCTTCACATACCAGACCCTCGAGCTCAGTTTTTCGAGACGCGTGTAGTGCTCACCAGCCAGATGGGCAGTGGGTGCTAGGAGGCGTTCTCCAGCACCGGGGGCGACAGCATGCACCGAGGCCAGGAGGGGAGCGAGCAGGCGTGTTCAGAGCTGTCTGAGCAGTGTGGTGTGACCTGTGAGTTGGAGAGGGGTGGGAGTGGGGCCTGGGTCTCTTACAGCTCTCCTCCTCCCACGGCGTTTGCGGTGGGGGCTGATGGCAGCCGCGGAGTGAATATGCCAGGATGAGAAGGTGGGGTGGGAACCTGCCCCTATCCTCCTTCCCAGGTGCCAGCCCTCACTTGGCAGAGGCTGGTGCAGGGAGGGGTGCGGGGACCCCCCTCCTACAGCCCTGATCTCTCTTGTCTGTGCTAGGGAAACTGCAGAAAGGCCCCTTTCCACCTCCTCGCCTGCCACTCCCAGCCGACCCTCCGCGGGCTGCCCTCCACTCCCACTGCAGCTCCCGGCAGTGGCAGCCACCGAAGCTCAGATGCTCGCATACACCCTCCTCTCTGGGCTCCCCCCACCCCCAACGCCTCCGCTCTGGCTTCCTTCACCGCCTCCCGCATGCTCCTCCCCTTCTCCCTCCTGTTACAGGACCACGCCCACAGGGTCGGGTCTGGGCCTCTTCTCTCCTCACCTGACATCAGCCTCGGGGGCCACACCTGTGCCAGGGCGCCCACATGGCTTAGTCCATTTCAGACGCCCGACTCCACACCCGGCTGTCTCCTTGGTCTTTCCACTTTGGATTCTCAAAGACACCAAAAATCGACATGGCCAGGACCCACTTGTGCTGGTGCACCCAAACCCAGCCCTGTTTCCTCATGTCGTTCCATAGTGGTCCTGCCTGTGGCAGCCAGACATCTGCAAGTCCTCACGCCCCATTACAGTGCCTTTCCCTGCAGTTAGTGTGCCTCTCCGTCCCTGCTCCTGTCATCCTAGCCCAGGGCTGCATCAGCCCACACATGCCTCCTGGGTGGAGGTACGATGTAATCCCACATCCCAAATTTCCCGCTCATCTGTCCTCCCCCAGAACCAGAATGCTATAGCTTCACTGTGCTAATATTATCAGGTAGCTGTCCCCTCATCTTTCTGCTTAAAACACTGCAGTGACTTCCCACGGCGCCAGGACTAAGGCCCGACTCCTCGCCATGACTTTTGAGGCACTGCCACTGCCTAGCTTCACCGTGGACCCCAGCCCCCCCTGCACACAGCACCCCTCTGGACCTGCTCCGTTCCCTAGACTGGTCATTCTCCTGCCTCTGGCCTCTGGCTGCCACCGTCTCTGCCTGGAATGCCCCCCATCCCTTGCCATGACGATGAGCCTTCAGGTCATACCTCAAGTATGGATTCCAAACGGGACCAGACCCCTGGCCAACCTCTCACAGCCCAGCAGGGCTCCTCCACAGCACTCAGACAGGTCCAGCCCCCCATACCCCCCGCCCACCCCCCTTACTTCTGCAAGCTCTTGGGCCAGGGACCCATGCCAACTCCCCCTCTTTATTCCACAATACAGGGTGGATGGAGAGAGGGACAGAGCATAGAGGAAGTCCTCCTTGAAGGAGCCTTCCTCCCGTATCACTGGCCAGACTGTCAGGCCAAGGTGACCTTTGCCCCCTGGGAGCTGCCAGTGGTCTGGCTTGCTTGGCCTTCCTTTCCTACTGTTTCCCCAGCCCCGCTGAACAGCTCAGCTCAGGAACGCCCACCTCTGTGACTTTGCTCCTTGTAGGGGAGGCTGGGCGGAGGAAGGGGCTTTTGAGATAAACCGAATCTGGAGACTTTCACATCGTCCTGCGGGCCCCTTGGAGGCTGTCGAGGGTGGGGGTGGGGCTTGGGGTCGGGACTCCACTAAAGTTAGTGATAGTTTTCTAAGTGATGATTCCCAACCCATGCAGTTCTGAAAATCATCTCAAGGAGATAATATCTAGATTTATTTATTTTTTTTAAAAAAAACAATATCATAGAAAAGGAGACAAAACTGTCAACAACACACAAAGCTTAGGGGAAGGCGCTGACACCGTGGATAACTTTATCTTCTCTGTATTTCCCAAGTGTTTTATGTTATGATGCTATTACTCATAAATGGGAAAAGGAAAAAAAAAAGAACCTTTTTAAAAACCCATTTATTTCCCCCTATCTTGGAATGGCACTTAGATGAGATGTTATAGAATCTTAATTTCCTACCTGTGCTCATTTATTTGCCAACGTTCCTTTTAAATTCAATCTTTTATTCTATTGCAAATGGATCGTTGAAACATCGCTGTGATCTTGGTTCTCTGCAACTGTTTCCTAGATATTTAACCTCGGAGACCCTTCAATCACAGCTCCCTCTTACCTGTTTCTACTTTCACTGCTTTAATTTTACTTCTCAGCGCCACCCGGAACTTCATCACGCTTTACTGGGGTCCTTTAAAATTGCCTTGTTTTCTTGAGAGGAGCATGGAGCCCAGAAATTAGAGAAGGCGCATGGAGGCCCAGGGCCCTCACCGGCTCCCATGATGAGATGGATTAGATTAGATCGCTGACCAAAACCCGTGAAAAGAAAGCGAAAAGCATAGACTGGTCGTGGAGCTGGAAACCCAGCAAAGGGCAGTGGGGAGAGCATGTGGAAGGGCCGCCACGCCCTGGATGCCCTGCTTTCTCCGGAAAACCAGCCTGCTGAGGGGAAAGGAGAGGCGGGAGGGCCTTGGCTGGGCGGGGCCCCGGGCACCCTCCAGCCGCGGTCACTACTGCTGCTTCCTTGGTGATGTCCATTTGTAGCCAGGACTGTGGGGAGGACACTGGAGGCTTGGACCTGCCGCATGGCCTAGAGTCGCATGGAGGCCGACTGGGCCTAAGCTTAGCGGAGCCCCCCACACCCCCAAAGCCAGGGTCCAGTGCCTGGCTCTTCAAATGTGATGTGGGGGCCAACAACGTGGGCTTCGCTGGGCAACCTGTTAGAAATGCAGACTCTCAGGCCCCACCCCAGACCTGCTGAATCAGAATATGCATTTTGATAAGCTCCTCAGGTGATCTGGAGAACAGAGCAGACTCTTCAGGAGGAGGGCATGGCCAGCAGAGACCACTGCTGCTCCAAGGGTGGTCCCTGGACCAGTGGCCATTTGCAAACACTCACAGGGGTAGGATGGATAAGTGTTTAGAAACCTTCACAGCAAGTTAAAATTGCTGGTACACCCAAGGAATTGTACGTGTGTGTGTGTTTTTTTAAATTTCATTTTTATTTAAACTCAGTTTTATTGCACTGCATTTAAAAATTGGTCCAAGGTAGACTGAAAATTAGAGGGGAAAACCTGTCCTTCATCACATAATTCGAGGAACATAGCTTGAGGATTGTTGTCTGACACCAGGAAGTGGCTGGAGATTGGAGAGACAGAGCCCGTGAGAGCCAGTGCGATTGGGGCTGGCTGTGAGGGTGACATGACAGGGCCCCAAGGGAGACCTCGCTGGAGGTGCTGTGCTGGGAGTCCCTGGAGCTCCTCTTGCAACAGAGATGCCCCCTGGTGGAACCCTGCCAGGGCCTGGGGCTGTGGTGGCCACAGTCGGCCCTGGCATTAGGTGCATAGATACTGGGGCCGTTCCTGACAATACACTGGTTCTGGTCCATCTGCCAACCCTCAGATCCTAGGAGCCTCCTTCTTCCATCACTTGCCTGCATCCTTTTCTCTCAAACAGAGCAGCACCCAGCCTCAGCCAGATTCTAGATGTCGTGGGTCACTGGGGCAGTAATTGTGTGACGGTGCGGTCACACTCCACACAGTTGTTTGCACATCTGCGGGCAGTTCTGGGTTCCCGAGTTGGACGGTCCCCGGCCCCACTTTCCACAGGCCCCACAGCACGGGCACACCCAGCGCAGGGCTGAGGGAGATCCCGCCACCAGCCAGCAACCTGCGGGACACAGTGGAAACACGCTCCAACTCCAGGGACTGATAAACCCGAGTTCAAGTCACAGCCTTGCCACCAGCCAGCTTCAAATCAGCCATGCTGGACGCAGTCACCCCACAGAAGTCCACGGACACGGCAGACGGGTTCTTTCTTTCCACTGACAGCCAGTTGTTAACTTTTGCGAGCATACCACTTAACTTTGTAAGTTGTAAGTCTCTCATGTCTGTAATGTGGGGATGATGGCAATGATGATGATGTGGGGGTGACTCTGTGGTTAGGATACAAATAGAATGGGTATCAATAGACCCCAAAGAACAACTTAAACCATTTACCAGTTCATTTGTCTCTCCCTTAGGAGTCGGAGTGGGCACCTCTGTTACTGTCACCTTCCCCTGGGGCCCGTTCACCTCCCTGGGACTATGGCATCATCTCAGTCTGAGCTTCTGCTCTGACTCTTCTGGTCCCCAGTTTGGGGAGACTCTGTCTCTTCTAGGGCTGGGACAGAAGGCTGTGCTGTGACCCCGTGGGTTCCCTCTGCCCTTGATCCAGAGGGGCTGGATGCTTTGGAGCCTTGTTTCTGTGTCTCTAAAACATCGCTTTTCCTGAGGCAACGGGTGGCTCAGGTCTAAATGATAGCATGGAAGGGAGGGGTGTGCAGGGTTTTTTAGGGAGCACTGGTTAATATGTGGAAACGATATCCTTCCACATCAGGAACTATGAGGTGGAGTCACGGAGTGACAGGCCGTAAAGGATGATGACGAAGACGACCGAGTGCCATATGGGGCTCTCAGAGCTCTGAACTGATGGTGTAAAGCATTTCCTAACCCACTCAGTGCTACGGCCACCCTACGTGGTGGGTGCATTGTTGTGCCCACTCAGCAGACGAGGACATGAAGACTCGGAGATGACAGACAGGGACGTGTCAAGACTCAGATAGCTCACAGGGGAGACGCTGGAGACCTGGGGAGGGGAGCGGCACAGCCAGTGACGGAGGCCCTGAGGCTCCCAGGGTCCCACCTGCTGCCCCTTCTGTGTGCCGTTCACCCCAAGAACCCCAGTACCCAACGAACCCCAGTACGTTCACCCAAAGTACCCCAGTACCTTATTTAGACATGTAATTTCTCACACCATCATTAAAAAAAAAAAAGCGTGTCCTCAGAAAGCATGGAATATTTCGTGCAGGATCACAGTTCAAATCAAAGGCCATCGCATCACCTAGTGACATCTATAGTTGTTCCTTTTCTTTCTACACAAAGCTCAGCACCCCGGGTGACCCCGAGCTGCCTCTGCAGTGGGCTGCCCTTCGCCCCACGCTGCCTTTCTTCATTTCCTCACCTCCCTTCCATTTCCCTCTCTATTTTCTTCTCATCTAACATTCCTTGATACTCTTTTTGCCAAGCACAGTGGAGAGTAAGATAAACTCCATTCTTCCCTCTGAGTTTAAAATGCCTGGGGAAGAGCAATGGTTGAACAAGTGTAGAAATCCTAGTGGCTGACCTGTTCCGAGTCCCCGTTCTGTGCAGGTACTGGGCTCCAGGCCCCAGAGCAAGCAGTGGAGCCGTGGTGGGAGTCCTTCCTGTCCTTCCTACCACCACAGCTACGCCCACTGCCATGTAGACAACTCTGCATCACAGTGATTCAGGCAGGGGAGCTGCACGAGATCATACTGCCTGTTAACAGCAGAGTTGTGCTCAGCCGTTATCCCTCCTCACTGCAGGGCCCCGAGGTCTCAGTTGTGCCCAAAGCAAGTCCTGGTCCTCCAATTTTCCTGCCAGGAAGCACTAGTGACTAGTGAGAGGGTCATCAGCCCTTGCCATACCTGCCACCAAGCCTTAGCCACTCACCAGGCATCTGTCAAGAGCCTGCAGATCTGTTATGTTCACTGGCGAATCTGGTAGTGAGGGCTGCATTTGTGCAAGGAAACCAGCTCTTTCCAGAATGGCAACACAGCACAGCAGAAAGACAGGCAGACCCGGGCGTGTATCCTGGCTCCCTCTCTGAGAGCTGAGAGCTGAGCACGTCGTGTGGGCTCTCATGCAGCTTCAGTGTCACCTCCTCCGTGAAGCCTCTGCTGGTCCCCACACAAGTGGTTCTCTCAAACCTGGCTGCACATTGCAAACTCCCAGGTGACTTCAGTGGGACTCCAAGTGGAGAACCTCTGGCTGGACTAGAGGTTAACACTATCTCCCGTTCTTTGATATGTGAATGACTGAACTTTGGGCATCTTAGCAGCAAGGTTTGAGTGACCAGGGAGAGGAGGGACCATGCCAGACAGGGCTGGCTCTCTCCTTAGGCATCAGCTCCTTTGCTCACTGGCCCCTTTTCCGAGGCTGAGGATCTCAGCAGAGTCCAAGGAGGTGCCAGCATAAGGTGTAGAGGAAAATGATCTCAGGATAAGAAGCCATGAAAACTGAGATCCTGGGAGAGTTCAAGGAATCAGTTCAAGGTTAAGGCTGTGAAATGCAGGCAGATGTGGGAGGCCCGGTGCATGGCAGGGGGGCTGGCTGTTATTGACCCAGAGGCACTGGGCGTGGCCAGGCAGGTGGCCCTCTGCAACAAGGCCCTCTCTGTTACCTGGTCTAACCTATCAGCCAGCGTTTGAATCCAGCTGCAGCTTCATGACTGGACACTCCGGCCTTAAGCACCTCTGTAGATGGGGGACTCAACCAGAGTTCTCATTAGATTTAAATGCAACATTAGTTGGAAGAGTGAAACAACCGGAAAACACCTAAATGTTTATCAATAGAGTATGAATATTATTTTTTTAAAAAAGAAACTGTAAAGGAAAAAAGATGAGTGAGATTTATGTATACTGATATAGAGAGATGATGGAAATTTATAAGTTAAAAAATTAGTTTATAAAAAATATGTTTAATTTGAGGCAATTTATATAAGAAGGTATTCATTCTGAAAAGATAAACACGAAACTACAGTGGTGGTGCTGCTACGTGAAGGTGTAATTATAGGGGAGCTCTGGCTCTCTTTATGTGTTGAAAAAAAAATTTTTTTGGAGCAAACCTGTGCTATCAAGAAAATAACAAAGATGTTTCCACTAAAAGCCAAAAAAAAAAAAAAAGAGGGGACATTTTTTCTTCCTCTTATTTTTTTTTTATATTGAGCCTTCCCATAGCATCGACACTCAGGATTTGTGCTGCCATCTGCGGCCACCCAGGCCGCAGAAGATATCAGTTAACAAGGACTGTGTTCAGGGTTTGCTCCCCGAGAAGCTCAGGCCTGGTCCCTTAGTCCGGAGAGCCTGGGCAACCCTTGGGTGGCCTTTGGCCAACGCTTGTCATTTTCTAACTCAAGCGTGAGCTTGTCTTCCTGCTAGATGGGAAGCTCTCTGGGGGCAGAGACTATGAAGTGACATACTGTCCCCCACACAGCGTCTGGTGCAAACCAACAGGGAGTTCCTGTCGGGGGATCAAATGAGCGACCTGAGGGGACCAGAATTGCCAGCGCAGAGTATTTCTCCCCCTTCTATTAAGGCCATATATTTCTGGCCTTGCTTGCTTGTCACTTACCACCTTCCCCCACGTGTCCTCCAGCTTCTGGACACCATAGTGGTGCAGTCAGGAATAAGAGATGATGGAAAGAATCAGAAAACAAGGGTGAGGCCCTGGAGAGGACTGAGACTTCCTTGCATGAGAGCAAAGAGGGTAGCAGTGGAAAGAGAAGCGGGGTGGAGGAATGGGCAGACGACGCAGAGGGCAGAGGGCGCCGGAGAGTTTAGGGGAAGCACTGAAAGTGAGACATGAGGCAAGAGAGGGGAGTGGAAGGCAAAGGGGTGTGGAGGACTACATCAGGAGGTGCAGCCACAGGTACAGAGCTGGGAGTGCGTTCCGCGATGTAATGTTTACGATGGTTTTACGTCAGGGAACCGGAGGGTGATGTGATACGCGTTTAGACGGGACCACACAGAGCTCTGGGATTTACTGGGGTTACAAATGGATGAGTGCAATGTGAGCACATGGCCCTGCCCGCTCCCTCCGGGTCGGTCATCGGTGGGGTTGGGGTGAGGGTCTGGATCTGGAGCCAGGCTCTGCTGCGTGCCTGTCATCTCCTGTCACGTCAGTAGAGGCAGCCCCCTCTGGAACTGTGGTGACCTTGAGGTGCCAGAGGAGAAGGAAGCCACACATGAGAAATTCATGCGGTTGGTGGAAATGTCAGAAGCCCAGGGCTTTGTTAATATGTAGAAATAGTTAGGAAGTGTTTTGATTTAGCTAAGCAAGTGACACTGCTGAAAAAAGTCCATTGCCCCCAAGTCAGAAAGTAGAGGTAAGTTAAAAAGGAAGGCTTCAGATTTTATCCACTACATTCTCATTATTTAAGATTCAGCTTTTGGTACATATTCACCCAAATAATTTTTTTGTACATATCAGTGCGTCATTTTTAAACAAACCTAACTGTACGCATTCTTTTGTAATTTACCATTTGCACATAATTGATTTTTTTTGTGTGTGGGAGCACATGGGTTTACATCCCTGTTCCGTCTCTAATTTATTAGCTGTGTGGCACCTGGTCGGTCACGTCACCTTCCAGCACCTCAGTTTCTTCATTAATAAAGTGGAGATAATGACGCCCACCCCAGTAGGGGACTCATGCATGGGCAGGGGCGCAAAGCCGGTGTGCAGAAAGTTCTCCGGGGTTGGAGGGTGCCCTCCTTCAGGTCCTGGGTCACTGCCAGCTCAGCCTGCTCTTCCTCACACAGCTCTTGTGTCCTTTTCCTTCCAGGATTGAGAAAGGGGACGGGAACGAGGAGGAGGACCTGCACCTGGACTGCCGCCATGAGCGATACCCCTCCCGTAAGTGGCCTGCTCCGCAGGAGCCTCAGCTACAGACTCTGAGGAGAAAGAACCCCGCAGATCAGCCAGGCCAACCTCTCCCCGCACCCTGGCTTTCTCCGACTGACCCGCGCTACAGATGGGGAGACTGAGCCTGGTGCTCCGCCCACGGCAGCCACGGCCCTCACGCCGGGGGCGGGAATGCCGAGAAAGCAAGAGGGAGGCTGGAGCATTTTAAGACGGGCAGGTGGAGCCCAGCTCAGGGCCAGGCCTGGGTCAGATGCTGGCCCAAAGGGAGAACAGCAAGTGGGTCAAACGAGCCAAGTCAGGGAGGTGGCAGCGGACAAGATTTGTCCGAGCTGTAGATGCTCCTGGCAGCTTAGGATGTAGACTTCAGAAGCCTCACTCTGGGGGACACCACAGACAGAATCTAGGGCACCCAAACAGATGTCTGGGATGGAAGGCAAAGGGGAGTTAAAAAGAGAGAAGGGCCTTGTTCCAGACGGAAAAGGGAAGAGCCGATGTGAGGTTAAAGCGAAGATGCCAGACTTCTAGGCGACCAAGCCTGCTGAACGCCACCATGGGCTCCCTGCCCACCCCGCCCCATACCAAGGGCTCTTTGTGCCTCACCTCGTATTCTCGCTGACCCTCAACCCCTACAGAAATTACTACCCATATTTTATCGATGAGGAAATGAAAGCTCAGAGAGGTGGAGTGACTCGCCCAAGGTCACACAGCTTGGCAGCAGAGCAGTTAGAGCAGACGCTGTCAGTGCCCTTCCCACGCCCTGTCCACACCTCTCAGCTCTTTTAGGAAACTCAGGTATCTCTGTGCCTGGGACTTCCGCCACCTATGCCGAAGGTGGCAGGCGCTGGGGCAGCTCCCTCGTCCCCGGATTAGTGGGGTGTTCCCAGGATTAGCAGTGCCCCCGTGGGCCGCCTGCTCCCCTGTGCCACTCTCCTTTTCTCCGCCCAGTTTCCCTGCATCTCCTTAAGGTCTCCCCGACACTCGAATTCCTACCTGAGGGTCTGCTTCTGGGGAGACTGAAACTGAGATGGGATTTAAACTCAGGTCTGTCTCACTCCCAATCCTGTGATCCTAGTAACTGGCTGAGAAATGGCTCTGACCGGAGGGTAAGACGGAGGTGGGTGAGGAGCATGGGAGGAGGCCTGGCTGGAGAAGAGGGGAGGCCCCTGTGGGAGGCACCGGCCCAGGACGAGGACCTGGCCGAGGAACGAAGGGTGGCACCGCAGTGGACACTGGACTCACAGGCCACGGTTTCATGACAGGTGTCAGCGCTAGGGTGGAGAGCTTCCTGGAGGAAGGGGTTGGGATCCAGGCCATGGAGGCAGCTGGGGCGCACCCACCCTAGGGATAACAGAGGGGAGCAGAAATCCACCAGAGGGGCTCAGGAAGCACACAGTAGGGACAAAAGCGGAGAGCCCCTGGTGCTGGCTCCCCTACTTGGCCTGAGCCTCCCCACGCTCCCTGAAGCAGGCAAGAAACTCAGGGTGAGAAGAGGCTGGGAATGGGGGGGTGCAGCTGGGGACCTGGGAGAAGGAAAGGCGAAATCCCTGAGGGTGAAAGATAGGAGAGCTAGTCTGGCCCTCAAAGCAAGCGCTGGAATCAAGAATGAGGGTACCCAGGGTTAGAGGAACGCAGAAGCCTCCTACCCTCAGCCTGAGTCCCCCGACCTGGCACCTGACCTGGCACCCGCTTTATCTCCTTGGCATAAAAGGAACATCGGATGTATTTGCTAGGTCAACAGCCTGCAAAGAATTCCATCTTTCATTCCTTCGACAAATATGTATTGATGATTTTCTCTGTGCTGGCCCTGTGCTAAGTGCTGGACGTACAGCCGTGGGCAAGAGCAGGCAAAGGCCCCTGCCTTGTGGGGCCGGCAGTCTAGAGGGAGAGAGAATCAAGTAAGGAGCGAACTCAGAAACAACCCTCTCGGGTGCTAAGGAGGGAACAGGTGACGATAAAGGGGAAGCAGGGGGGTCCCTTTAGAGCCACCTCTCTGAGGGGTCACTGGAGCTGGAACCTAAAGGGTAAGAAGTCAGCCAAATAAAGAGCCTTCCAGGCAGAGGGACTGCAGGTGCAAAGTCCCCGAAGCAGGAACAGCCAGGACTGGGGGCCAGTGTGTCTGGGAGAGCAATGGAGACTGGGAGGAGGCAGGAGTGGGAGGGGACGGGGGCAGCCATCAGAAGGAGGTGGCTGTGAAGCGGGGAGCCCAGGGCATTTTGAGCAGGGAAGAAACATTTCCAAATTATTTACCTGTATCTATAGCTACATCTGTATCTATATGCCTAGATATTTATTGATGTAATGATGCCCATAATGATATCCACCCCCATCCATCCATCCATCCATTCATCCATTCTCCCATCCATTCATCCCTCCCTCCCTCCCTCCATCCCTCCATCCCTCCATCTGCAATGTGCAGAAAGGATCGGAGGGCCGCAAAACAAGAGGCCAGCAGACGGGCTTAGATGCTGTTGCTGTCATTCACGAGAGAGACAATGGTGGCCTCATCTGTGGCAATGGAGATAAACATGGGTGGTTTCAAGAGCTCTTTGCTGGAAGAATTGTCAGTGTCTTAGTCTGGGTTCCTCAAGAAGCAGGTCCTGAGATAAAGATTCAACAGCAAGTAGCTTCTTTGGGTGATCCCAGAAAACCCAAGGAGGGGCAAGGGAGGGGACTAAGCGGGGAAGGGCAGGTGGCACATTGTCCAGCGGACTCGGCAGCCAGTGCAGAGCTCATACACCGAGTCACCCCCACCCCACCCCCACCCCGCCCCAGACAGGACAGGGACTCTCAGTCATTGTTTGCGGGCTGCGAGGGTGGGGTGGGTGCACGAATCCCCTTGTCGAGGGGGCGGAGGAAACCGTGGTGCAGCTGGAGGTCAGCAGCATGCTCCACCTCTGGGGTGCCAGGGGGAGAACAAGTCTGTGCAGCAGGATGCGCTTTGTCTGCATCAAATACAAGGAGAGTGTAGGGTTGGGAACGGAGGTAGTTGAAGCCAAGGGACAGCTGAGATCGTCCAGGGGGAATGTGTGGGGTGGGGAGAGCCAGTGAAGCAAAGAGGTCCCAACTCCCAGGGCCACAAACAGAAGCTTTGGAGTGCGGCAGCAGGGAGAGGCTGCAGAGAGCCTTCTGCTGCCCCCAGAGGTTTCCCAATCCCAGCTTCTGGGGGAAAAAAAAAGAAACTCAAATCCCACAGTGCCTCTGCCAGGTGTGCCTTTTATCAGGTAGCTGAGCTGGCAGGGATGGCTGTCTTTCCCAGGGGGCCAATGGAGGCTCTGGGGACTCAGAGTTAAATGAATGAGGAAGAAAAAGACCCCATCTGCTGTCAGAGCCGAGGGAGGAGTCACCCGAATGGGCTGGAATGCCAGCATAAGCCCTCTGGCCACTTTAGTTATCCTAAGGTGGGCTGCTTCTGTGGCCACATGAAAGTCACTTATTCATTCACTTATTCAACAAATCTTTACTTGAGATACTGCCCTGAGTGGGGCCCCACGCTGGGTTCCAGAACGTGGAGATGAAGAAGGTGTGATCCTGGACCCAAGCTACCACTGTACAGTGTGGCCAGAGCTACACAGGGGTCACTGCAGGCTCAGGGTAAGGGTGGGGTACAGGAGAGGGAAGGGTGGGGCAGGGCACTTAGCCAGGGGTGATCCAGCCTGGAAGAATGTTACAGCTGTAATGATATTACCTGGCCTTGTTAATGAAAATAACCAACAAGAACTCAGTCCCACCAAGTCTGATGATAATATCTCAGCCTTGAGTATGTTCTGAGACATTCACATGTATCCACTCATTTAATCCTAGGGACAGCTCCATTTTACAGACAGGGAAAGGGAGGACCAGGGAGGCTATGGCTGTGCCAGGAAGTAGCAGAGCTGGGATTTGCACCCAGCTGTCCGGGGTCCAGAGCCCAAACCCTGAGCCCCCAGGATGAGCTCCTGCATGTCCGTCTGTTGGGATCCTCGTGCCGGGCACGCCCCATCTGCCAGCCCCGGGCAGCATGCGAAGATTCTGGGCCCAGCCACACATGGACGTGGTCCTCACGGCGCTCATGGGCTGGAAAAGCAGCCTGATCAGACCGTCCAGGGAAACGACGCCATCTCCAGAATGCAGCCTCTTAGCTGCTAGTGGGTTTGTGGCCAAGAAAATATTTTGGAAATGCCTGGACGAGTTTTGCAATATTTCCTCACTAAGCAGATGCTCAGATTTTGTGGTGGGCTGACTTTCGGGCACAAGGGACTGGGGAAGAGGAATGCCAGGGAGCCCACGTTAGCAAACGCTTACTGTGTGCAGGTCTCTGCTAAGTACTTCACAGCCATCTCATGCGATGGCTATGCGTGTGCAGATGGAAAAACTAAAGAGCTGAAAGGCAAACTGACTTTGCTGAGCTCTTTGGTCCACTGTGGGAGACGACTCAGCTCGGTGTGTAGACCCTCCTCACGGGGGAACGAGGCCATTCCTGCTCTTGCTCCCCCAAACCCCGACCTCATCTCCTCTCACTCTCCCCTCCCTCATTCTGCTCCAGCCACCCTGGCCTTTCTCTTTCTTGAACGTACAAAACATCCCCTTTACAGGACCTTTGCACGTGCTGTTCTCTGTGCCCGGAATGCTCTCCCTCCAAACCTTTGCATGGCTGGCTTCGTCTCACCTTTAAGTTTCAGCCAGAAGCCACTTCCTCAGAGGAGCTTCTGCTGAGCTACACCAGCTTCCCCAGCTGCCCTCACATCACCTTGTTTTCTGTTTTTCATAGTGTCTGCCCCTCTGTAAAATTGTCTTTTATATTTATGGACTTGATTTTTGTTGTGTCACCTTTCTTCACTGGGTTCCATGAAAACAGGCACCCTATCTTATTTTGTTCGCATCTGTGTCCCGAGAGCCTAGAACAGTGCATGGCACACAGTAGGTGCTCAATTGTTGGCTCTAAACCTCTGATTTTCTTCCACTATTTCCCACCCGAGTAGCTGCTTTTACATAAACAGTTACATGAACTTCTGGTTACCTTAACTGCTCCAAAACTGTTATTTTTTTCTTGGGCTACTGTGATATGGATTCTGCCACGACTTCTTTTTCTTGAGGAAAGAGTTTGCTTTGAAATAAGCCTTTGGGGCTTTGCAGTGCCACCAGCTAGCTCTGAAGCACATCAGATGTGACATTTGATGGAGATGAGGCTGCCTTATGGTCCAGGTGTCTGCATCTTCCTTTCAGGGGCAACTGGGGTTTGAAGCTGATTGCAACTGTCAAGTTCAATGCCCAAGACAAGCTTTTGATTTTGCCAGGTGTGTCTGTAAGGCTAGGCTGGGAGAGCGGCTGTCATTCGCTGGGTACAGAGGTGGCTTCTGGGAGCTCCGTCTAGACAGGTTTCTGCTGCTGCTGCCCTCAGAATAGCAGAGGGATTTGCAAGGAAGATTTTTCTGGGCCCAGAGCAACTTGGCATTTTTATTAGATCAAAATCAAATCCAATATAGTCCTGCTCGAGACTGCTTTCTTTATTCAAATGGAAACAGACAATATTTCCAAATAAGTATCAATGCCACCTTGCTGGACACACAGATGGGCTTACAGCTTGGAGACATCTGAGACCCTGGCACTGGGGTTGAGAGAGCCAAGCCAATGTCAGCGTTAGAATCACCTGGGGGCTCCTTAAAATGCCGCCGCCGGCTGGGCCCCACCCCCGAGTTTCTGACTCAGGAGGGCAGGGCGGGGCTTGGGATTCTGCATTTCTAACAAGTTTCCAGCGATGCTGCTTCTGCTCCTCCACCGACCAAATTCTGAGCCGTACTCCACCCTGGGCCAAGAGAGAGTCTGCATTTTGGTTAAGCTATTCAGCAGCCTCTGGATCAAAACTGCTGCTTCCAGGGCCAGTTCCCGCCAGCTCATCCTCCCGAGACACAGACTCCATCCCGTCTCCCCCACCCGTCTGCGCTGCACAACCGCCTACTGCGGCATCCGCGCAGGTGCTGGGCGCCGGGCCAGCCCCTCTCGCACATCCCCGCAGAGGGCTTCTCTTGCCAGCCCAGTCCTCCTTGGCCCACTCTCTCTCCACGAGAATGGAAATGTCTTAAGGACAGGGACCTCGGTGCCACATTCGTGCACCTAACACTTAGCCGGTCACTAGTACCTTTCTGGTGACTGACTTAGTTCACTGGGTCCTCACGTGGTGTTTGCTCTGAGGACTATTTCTGTTTTTCAGGTGAGGCTCTTTGGGTTCCCAGAAACAAAGCCATTTGTCCTGGGTCACAGATCGGGCAACTGCAAACCAAAGCTGTGCCCTTGCTCTTCTTGTGCCTGTTTCTGCCCGAGCCATGCTCCTCCAGTCAGCTCTGTCCTAAGTCCTAAGAAGCACTTGGGGGCAGCTGTCAGAATGCCGATCTCCCCGGAGAGTCCGATGCCTTGGTGTGGGGAGGGCCAGGAAGTCTAACGGTGACGGTGACGCAGAGCCCCCAGGGACAGGTGAACCCTCAGGGCGCCTGCTGGGTCCTTTACCCCCAGCCGCTTTCGCAGCCGCACCCCTTCACTCCTCACCCCACCAGCCCTGTGTGCCCCGCTTTCCAGACCTCCTTCCTTTCTCCCAACCACCAACACTGCCAGCTTCTTCACACCTCCTGAAAACCTCATTTACCTGCCAACAACCTATTTCACACCCTGTTCCTTCTGCCTGAAATGACCCGCTTCCTTTCTCCACCTGGAGGAAAACAAAGCCTACTAGTAGAATCCTGAGCCTCGCAAGTGCTTTCAGGGTCTGGCTTAAATGTCTGGGACGGCGACCAGCCCCTCCCCACCCCTGGCAGAGGCGGTCACACCCGTCTCCCCTTTTCGCTGTCCAGGTCTACGAGGCCGAATTTTATGGTGGTCACGGGCCCAGCCTTTGGAGGGAGGCTGCCGCGGTTCAAATTGCAGTAGTGAGGCTTTTGACAAATGCCTTAACCTATCTGGGCCTCAGTTTCCTCATCCGTAAAAAGGGTATCACAATGGCATCTAACTCATGTTTCTGAGGACTTAATGAGCCGATGAACCCAGGCAACAGTGAATGGTTCCTGGCTCATAGTAAGGCATGTTTGCTGTTCCCTCTTCATACGCGGTCCGTGCCCCTCCCTAGACTGTGAACACGCAGAGGGGCAGGTCTGCGTCTCACTCATGCCTGTCGACCAGCACCCAGTACGAAGGCTGACACACAGCAGGCGCCCAACAAACGTTTAATAAAGGAATGAGGAACTCAGTGGCTCTGGGACCCGCGGTGAGTTAGGTGGAGTCAGACTAATTTCAAGTGCGAGAAAGAGACGAAGAGAATGTTTTAGCCCAGAAACAAGGGATCCCAAAAGATGGACTCCAGTGACGAGAAAGATGGAGCCCCCCCATTTGATCTCCTAAGACAACTTTTCTCCAAGGTAGACCAGAAAACCCTACCTTTCTCTCTACATGGATCCCACAGAAACTTGCTCTTCTTCTCAACTCTTCCATCATTTATTCATTCAACACATCTACAGTGTCAACATTGCACCTGCTAGGGTGCTGGGGACCAGAGATGAATAAAAGCAGAGCTAGTCTGTGTCCTCATGCTACACGCAGCCTAGAATATAAACTGGGGGGAAACAAGTAAACGAATACCACCATATATAATGGCGTCTCCGAGCCTCCTCAGGGTACGGATTTACAGAGCAGGGTCGGCGTGGAGAGGCAGTCAGAGCACCCTTGCCAAGGCTGTGACATTTTAGGCAGCAGAAGAGGGATGATGTTGTCACTAGCTGAAGGGTCTCCAAAGCCCAGTGCTAACCCTGATTCATTCCTCCATCACTCCCCACATCCCATTTCTTTTTAGAGGGCAGGGTTCAAGGTTGGGCAGCCAGACCTTGATGGGCCACGAGTCTGAGAGAGAGGCCTTCAGCACTTCACGCAGTAGGTGGTCTCTGGAAGGTGCTTTCTTGTAAAGGAATGTGGCTCTTTTGTGCTGGGCAGGGCTGCTGTGGGGTCTGGAGCAACAGTGCCAGCCACCTGCCCACTCCCGAGGCCTGCCCACCCTCACAAATTCCTCTACCAGCTTCAGAGCACCTTGACCTCCCCTCTGAGAGCCCCGTTTCCCCCCATCTGCACATTGTGTGGCACTGGCATTTTTGGTCTTGGTCTACGACAGTTACAAGGACAGGGGAGAGGGATGTGTAGCATGGTATGGGACACAGAGCAGGAGGCATTCAAAAGAGAAGTAGGAGACTCAACAGCCAGAGAACAGCAGCAGGGAGGGTCCCTCTGGCCAAGACCCAGAATATGCAAAGCCGGAAGAAACTCCTGGAACAAAGACCCGATCTTTGGGAACCAAGTAGCAGTCGGAAATGACTTCCAGTGGGCTGAGTACGACCTGAAGGATGCTACTTGGCCCACGGATGGTTTAAAATGCTTTAAAAACCTCAGTTGTTTATCATCCCACAGATGGTTTAAAAACCTTAGCTGTTTGTCATCATTTAAAAGCCAGGAGATTTTACTTTGCAATCCTAATTGTCAGTTTCTCTGAACTTTCCGGGAGTTCTCAGCCCACATTGCCCACAGCAACAGTCGGCAGGCTGACGCCTGGCTGCGCCTGCCTGCTCCACCCATTTGCCCAGTGCTGAGGCCCAGGAGCTGTTGTGAAGTGGGATTCCTCAACCCACAGCATAAGGCGCGCGCGCGCGCGCGCGCGTGTGTGTGTGTGTGTGTGTGTGTGTGTGTGTGTGTGTGTTTTCTGGCTGGTGACTGGCCCCAAAGTGAAGGGACAGGAAGGAGGGAGGAGGGAAGTGCGTGGGGAGTCCTGGTGAGCTGGCAGAGCCTCCTCAGGTGTGGTGAGGACAGAGCTCCCCCACCTCCACCGTAAATGGCTCTCAGCCCCAAGCCTCTCCCTGGAGAAGGGAGAAGATAGGGGATGAGGGTCCCAGTCCTTAGTCACTTGGCCTCCAGGCCGGGGGGACAGAGCGAGATTTTAACTCAAGGAAATAGAGGGATCATGGTCTTTCTTGTTTCTTAAAAATACGTGATCATTTTCTCTTCCTTGCAATGAACTCCCCAAAGTTCTGCCTGTTGGCGACAGTAAGAGCAGCTACGATCCCTTCTAAATACTCATTTAGAAAAATAATCATACCTTTCTGTGCACTAAATATTTGCTTCTAGATTAAAAACAAACAAACAAACCCAGAACACCTCTAACTTGGCAGCAAGCACTCCCAAAGAACCCAACGGTTTCAGTGACTGGGGCCGAAACAAATGTTTTTCCTGAGGGCAAACGATTCCAGAATGTTTGCCAAATGTTTCCCACCTCTTCAGAAAATAGAGTAAAATTAGCAAAGCACCAACCATCATTAGAGGATATTAAAAACAAAAAAGCCAGAGCAAGAAAAATAAAAACACGCTGCCCCTACCGTTGGCACAACCGTCTTCATTTTTGCCTGTTGCCATCCAGCCTTTGCAATTAGGCAGAATCGCTCAACAGTCAGAGCTGCTTGGGGGTGCAGGAAGGGTAATGAGCAGCCTGTCCTTGGGGGCATGCAAGCAGGAGCTCGGCTTCAGCAGGAATTACCACCTTAAGGGGGTTGCTCTGAAGAACCCGTGGGACCCTGAAGGATGATGAGCCCGTCTGAGCATCTGTTAGTGCTCAGGAGGAAAAGAGACGACACGGAACAAATTTAACATGGAAGTTTGGAATCAAGAAGAAATTGATTCGATCCAGCTCCACTACGGCTGTGAACCCTAAGGTGGCGGCTTATCCCTGCTGAGTCTCAGTCCCGCCATCTGCGAGGTGGGGGTGGCTGCCTCCCAGGCTTGTGAGCCGAGAACGTAGGGGGTGTACTGGCCCTGAGCGCTCGGTCGCTGGTGGTCCTCCCTTGCCCGCTAGTGCCCACCACGCCAGTCTCCCGACCCGCTGCCTCCCCTCTGTGGTCCACCTCCACCGGTCCACTGCGGACCACACTCCCTGGGCTGAGCCAGCGCTCCCTGGGTTCCCCGTCTCACAGGGTGAAGCTGGGGAAGCCACTGGGGTGGGTGCTCCAAGATGGAGGGGACCCTGAGGGCTGGGGAGAGGATGCCAGGAGGCTTCACGTGGGAAGAGAGACTCGAGTCAGGCCTTGAGTGTTTGTTTGATTCACAGTAGGCACAAGGACACTTTAGGCTGGTCACAGGGTAGACATGGAAATGGTTCTGGTGTGTTAGAAAGAAGCCAAGGAGGCGCTTGTGCCAAGGCAGGGAGCGAGCCTTTGGGACCCGAGGAGAACACGAGTGAGCGTGTTGTGCCAGGACAGCCCTCCAGCCCTCCAGGGTGCCCAGCCATCGAGAGCAGAGGCCAGCGGTGGGGAAGTTGTGAAGTCTCTGCCCACTGCCTCGTCCTAGGGAGCTGCTCAGAGTCAGCCTGGGGCACGCCCTCGCAGGCACTTACTGTCCCTGGGGTCAAGTAAGGACCAAGGCCCAAGGGTCGTCCACACTTGTCCTCTTAACCTTCCCACAGCTCCTTAGCCGGAGGCACACAGTGGAGCTCGGGGGAACCTGACAGGGTGGGCTGATAGCTAGGTGGATAGGTAGGTTGCAGGATGCCCGGGCTGGTGGGTGAGTAGATGGGTGGGCAGGGGAGGGATTGGGTGGTTCACTGAGGGTTGTGGGTAGGTGAAAGGAATGGGGAGATGAGAAGGGGGTGGGTGGATTGCCTGAGTGGGTGAATGTCCTGGTGTGGGCGAGTGAGTGGGTGGGCAGGTGGTGGTTTGTTGGATGGGTATGTTGAGTTGGGGGCAGCAGGATGGAAGGCTGGTGAGTGTGTGCATGGGGGTTGAGGACTTGATGAGTTAGCGAATGTGTCAGCAATTTGGGAAGTAGATGAGAAGGTGGGTGAGTTGGAGGGTGGATGGGAGGGTGGATATGTGGTTTGTCGCAGGTGGATGTGTACATGGGAAGCTGGCTGGTGGGTGTACGGATGGTGTGATGGTGGTTGTGCTGGTGTGCTGGCAGATGGCAGGTGCACGAGTGGATTTTAGGGCCATGGGTGGGTTGTGGGTGGAAAGAGTATGTGAGTAGAGAGGTGGATATATTGGTGGGTTGTTACGTGGATGGCAGCAGATACTGGCAGATGTATGTCTAGGTGTTGGTGAACTGGTGGGTAGATGGGTGGATAATGGGGCATAGGGTGGCATGGGGAGGTGGGTGTGCAGGCGGCTGGATGGTGAGCCGGTGAGTGGGACAGTGGGTCGCGAGCTAGATGTGGGCTGGTAGATGAGTGGGTAGGAGTGCTGGAGAGTAGGTGGAAGGCCTGCCAAGTGGGAGTGGGTGATGCATGTGTGGGCGGGTGGGGGGTGGGAGTGGGCTGGTGAGGCAGTGGGCAGATGGCGTGTGGGTGGAGGAAGGCAGCCGTCGGCACTGACCACCTTGTCTCTTGGCAGGACACCAGCCACACATGGGAGACTCCTGGCCCCGGAGCTCTGCACAGGAGGCCCCAGAGCTGAACCGCCAGTGCTGGGTCCTCGGGCACTGGGTGTGACTGAGGCCCAACCTGCCCCCGGGCCTCAGGCTGTCGTTGGCACCAGCCCCCTGCCACAAGACCACTGCTTGGGCAGCTGTGGAAACCTGGCCTGTACGCTCTGAACTCAGCCCGCCTGCGTGGGAGACCCCGGGCCTGCCCTGTCCACTGCTGCCTGGGTCTCAGGATCCTGGCGATGGGGCTGGCGTGGCCTGTGGGAATACACAGGGCTGCCCGGAGTGACTTCGGGAAAGCAACTCCTGATTCTTGCCACCATCACACACACAGCCCTCTCGGATGGCAGCTGGGATGCCAGGAAAAACTTGGACATCGGCTGCTGAAAGCCTGGGGACCTCTGAGCCAGCCAGAAAGTTCAGGAGGTGCCCAGCCTTGCAGAGCCATGCGAGGGGCAAGGGCACTGACACCACAGGGGGGCCACACAGCAGGCACACAGCAGGGGCTCAATAAACGCTGGTTGAACCTGTTTTCTTGCTGTGTGTGGAGGCCAGTTGCTCTCTGGCTGTGGCCGCCCCTTTACGGCCCCCTCCTATTGGGTCCTCGAGGAACCTGAAGGTGGGACAGCCCTGAGTGTGCTGGGGTCAGGGCCAGACACTGAAGTGTGGGAGGGACGAAGCCTAAAGCCTGGCTGGGTTCGGGGGTCAGGATGGAGCCAGACTGGTGGCTGCCTTGGATTCCAGAAGGTGGGCAAGGTGGGAGCGCCAGGCAGACAGGAAATGTAAGGTGGACAAGAGAGACGCCCTTACACCCAGCCCCTAAGTCACCCTGACCGCCATGGGGACACTTTACCCTGTATCTAGAGCCACCTTTACATTAAATCCTCGGGCTTAGATGCCTAGGAAAAGAGATTCCTATTATAAAGATGAGGGAACTTAGGATCACAGAGATGAAGAAACTTGCCCCCAAGATCAGAGCTAGCAAATGACAGAGATGGGGTTTGAACCAGGACTCCTGACTCCGAGAAGCTTCGTCCCGTCCCAGAAGGATTTCTAGAGCTTGGTGTGGAGGGGGTGAATGTGTGAGTAGTTGCATGAATATTCTTTTTCACTCCTCCATAAATCCATTATCCATTTATCCATCCATTCATCACCTATTCGTCATTCATCATCCATCTGTCATCTATTCATCCATCATTCGTCAATCATACACTCATCCATCCATTATCCAACCGCCTAGTCATCCATCCATTCATCCATCCATCCATCCATCCATCCATCCATCCATCCATCCATCATCCATCCATTTATCACCTATCTATCATTTATTCATTATCCATCCATCATTCACCCATCAGTTGTCAAATTTCCTTGTGTCAGACATCCATCCATCATCCTTTCATGCATCACCCATGCTCATTATTCAACCACTCATTTGTGTATTCATCTACCCAACGATAGAACCTATTGTGTCCCTACTATGGGCCAAGCACTGTGGTAGGCACTTGGAGATACTGAACCACCCAGAGAGGGTGTCTATCTTCGCAGAGGTCAGAGATAGGCAGTATAGACAACCAGACAGAAGATTATAATTCAGTCAGTGAAGTGCTGTGATGCCCAGCTCTGGGTTCAGACTCCAGTCCCTCCTACTTGAGAACCTGGGCAAGTCACCTGACCTTTCTGTGCCTCGTCCCCATGTGCCCATGGGGATGATCATTATACCTACCTCTTAAAGCTGTTCTGAGGGTTAAATGAATGATGTGTGTGAAACATTTAGAAGAGAACCTGGCACAGATAAAGTGCCTCATTGGTGTTGCTGTCACAGTGATGAGGGGGAGTGGGGGGCTGTGGGGCCCAAGGCAGCATCTACTCGGGGGTGGGTGGTGGTGAGGGGTGGGTCCTTTGGGAAAATGACACTTAAGCCAAGACATGAAGGTTGTCTCGATGTCAGGCAAGGCCAGTGGCAGCTGGGATGCTTTGGGCAGAGATGCATGGGAAGCACCCAGCTATGCATCTGGGCAAGTCACCAGAGCCGTGGGCAGAGGACAGATGTGGGAGCCCTGGCTCCCTTCCTCATCCTGACCATGCTTTAAGGGAGAGAAGAGCCGGTCTGGTTCAGCAAAGCGGCCCTGAGCATGGGGACGACCAGGGCAGTTCCAGAAGCTCGTCAGCAGCGAAAATCAACAAGCTTGGGGTGGACCGATGTGGGAGGGAGGGAAAGTCAATGATGACTCCCAGCTAAGGGGCTCAGGTGGCGGCCACGTCCACAGGTTCTGAGTCTCAGGGGCCCAGGGAACACCCAGGTAGAGGTGCATGCTCATCATTCATTGATTAATCAAGTTAGTGCTTCATCAATCCATTTTTCATTCATTCAGTAAAGATTTCAGACCTATTGTGTGGGGCAGGAGATGGATTTGTGAGCGAGCCTGGGGCCCAGGTACAAAGGCCTTGACTTCAGGACATGGAGTTCAGGCTTTGACGTGTGGACCAGAAGCAGCGCTGTAGACACGGGGCTGGGCAGGGACACGCCCGACAGGAGCCTGGCCCAGGACACGAGGCATCTCGGAGCTCTTTAGTCTCACCCGGCATCCTCCTGAAGTGGGCAGGCGAACCACGGAGGTCCCGGAGATGATTACAGTTGACACAGGGGCAAATTTTAATCTATTTTAATAGTTGTGTTTATGTAAATGTGTATTAGGAAAAAAAATGTATAACGGGCACATGAGTGCCATAAGTTCACAGACGTTATTGCTTAGGATGAATCCAAAATAGGCATTTAGGTAGAAAGAAATGAGTCGGCTTAAAGAAAAACATTCAATAAATCATTGTGCAAGTGCTATGTGATTATGGTACGCGACGCTCAAGCAAAGGTCATTCTTACCCTCTGCACAGGCCAGGGGTGAGGGGTGGCCCCTAAACCCTTCAGGCTTCAAATCCTTCTGTCCTCGCCTGGGCACCTGCTGGGCAGGGGGTGAGAGCTAGTTGTCCTTCAGTCTTACAGAGCCTGCAGCAAGAAGGCTGCTGGTTAGATAAAAGGAGGAACTTCCGGGCAGGCTGGATGAGTGATCTCAGCGGCTTACTGAGCGTTACCAGGAAGGTTGTCTTCCTGCAGGGAGCACAGGGCAGTGTCTGTCCAAATCTGGAGAGTGGGAGGACCACCTGGTGTGAAGGCAGGGCGGGCCTGGGCCGGCACACAGAAGCCTCGTGGGGAAACAAAAGCCCCCTCCTCGTGCCCCTGCAAACAGCTGTGCCGGCTGCACACTTCGTGCTGAGCCCGCGTGTTCTGACCACTGAAAGGCTGTTGGCTTTGGGAGTTTGCTTTTCATCTTGACCTTCATAAGCCGGCCTGATGCACAGCCCAGGGTAGTCCTCACGCACCTTGTTCTGCTCTCGGAGCCCACACCCAGGGGCCCTGTATGCACGCGCCCTGGGCGTTGCGTGCGCGTGCCAACGCAGACATTGTGTAAGCCTGGGGTAGCACCTTGTATGTACACATGAGCTCATGAGTATCCTCAGCACTCATGCCTGTGTGGTGTTGCCGGCCCTGGACACACATCTGTGTGTGTGTGTGTGTGTGTGTGTGTGTGTGTGTGTGTGTGTGTGTTGGCCCTGGACACATACGGGTCCTGCACACGAGTCAGCATGTGCTCGGTGTTCTGAAATGGGGCTCTTTCCCCTCACTCGCCAAGGTCAGCCCTCGTCACTCCAGATGCAGAGGGTCCTCAGGGCCACAGTCCTGCCCCAGGCTGAGGGCTGACGGGCAGGCCCAGTCCTCAGGCGGTCTAATGTCTGCCCTCAGCTGGTGGCTGCCCTGAGCTGTCATCCCGCTGCCCGCACCGGATCCGGCCCATCGCGGCCTCTGGTAATGGAAACGTCAACTTGATTCATGGGCATCCGTCCGCGGCAGCCGGGCTTCAGGACGGCCATGCTGGAAGGCTCATCTGCCTGGCGGAGCTGCCGTGCCAGGGTGCTGACCCCTTGCTCGGGAGGAAGTGAGGATGGAGAGCATCTGGGGCTGCGGAGTTCATTCTAACCACAAAAACATCACTTCGGCGTGTGAGAACTGCTACAGTAGGCGAACGAAGGAAAGACCTAATTTATATTGGAGGGATGAGGGTGGGTGTCTCAGAGAAAGGACCATTGAAGCAGGCACAGAAGGATGAGGAAGGAGATGGAGGGGTGTGTGGGTGTAGTCACAGCATATGCAAAGGCCCTGGGGTTGAGAAAATGCCATGTGGTCATGTGCAGCACTATGGCAGGACAAAGTGCTTGGAGCTTGGGGTGAAGGCACGGGTCTATTGTTGAGTGGTCATCTGGGGTCAGAGTATGTAGGGCCTGGTGGGTTATGACAAAGAGTTTGTCCTTCACCTGGAAGGCCACAGGGAGCCATTGGTAGGAGGGTTTTAAGAGGTGGGACACCATCGGCTCTACACTTTCGAATGCTGTCCTGCTTGTGTGTGGAGAAGGCCTGGGAGACAAGGTGTGGGGAAGAGGCAAGGTGGCTAGAGAGGGAGCTGAGGTAGGTCTCAGGGGCTTAGGCGGTGGTAGCAATGGGGATGGAGAGAAGTAGCACTGATGTGGCGTGGAGACCAGTGAGGGGCGTGAGGGGAGCCTGGGCTGGGCTTTGGCTGAGGCTCCTGTTTGGACCTTGGTGGAAATCAGGAGAAGGTGCCCTGGCACGGATGAATCAGCAAAGCTCTTGCCCCAAAACACAGGAGACAAGGCTGGGAGTGCATAGCTTGGGAGCCGGAGCTCAGCTCTGCTTGCCCCTCCGCCCGGGGCCTGTGGGGCAGAGAGAACAAATCGCACCACTGCGCTGGTGGACGGCCGGCTGTGGGATTGAGGACAAACTCAGCCCAGCCAAGGACCATCAGTCATGAGGAAAAACCAATCTCCTCCACGTGGGGATTTACTGCACGGACAGACAAGAAATCATGGCGCGGGGACCTCTGCCCTTCCACGCATGGCCCAGCCCCCACTACCCCGGCAACTGCCACTTGGGCCACAGTTCATCCTGGACTGACACTGTGTCTGAGCCTCTGCCTCAGGAGAGGCTGGAAGCTGGGCCAGTAGCCAGAGGCTTGGCAGGGGAGTGGGCAGCTGCCGGGGCTGGCCCGAACATGGAGGGAGGGAGGGGCTCTGGGACTCTGGCGGGAAGGGGCCTCCACATAGCAGCAGTTCCATGGCATGAGGCCACAGTGCCGAGTCTGTGCCCCAAGCCCCCTTCCTTATCTCCTCCTGGCCCTCCCTGGGAAGTTCCAGGATGAATGTGTGGGATGGGGATGAGGGGTGCAGGCAGGGTGGGAGAGGAGGCAAGGGATGGAGCGAAGCAACAGGACAGGGGCAAGTGTTGGCAGAGGAGGGATGAGGCAGTGCTCTCCATTGAAGGCCAGGGCCCTGGAGGACCAAGTAGCTGAGGCTGGGAGGGTATCCTGGAAGCTGAGCAGGGGCCGGTGGGGGGAGTGCTTTGTCACTCTGGTGAGGAGCCTGGGCCTACAGCTGGGCAGCCTGGAGTCACCTTTTGGCCCCCAGGTCATTCTCTTACTATGCAAGCTTGTTTGCACACCTGAAAAATGAGAGTAATCACAGAGCTTAGTGAGTGCATCTCCCCAACTGCAAAATGAGAGTAATCACAGAGCTTAGCGAGTGCATCTCCCCAACCAGAAGCTGCTCTTAGGGTGCACCTCTGTGAAGCCGGCACTGCTTTCATCCTGCCGAGTGGGGAAGCGCAGTCACACTGCCAGGAGGTGTTGGACTTGAGCTGGGCCTGGGGGCCCGGGGCCATTGCTCCCCATCACCAGCATGCTGGGGAAAGGGTGCCTGCCACATGAGGTCTCAGTGTCTACCGCTGATATGCGCCTTCAGTGATGAAAGCTGCAGAGCATCTGGTACAGGATGAGGGCTCGGTATGTATTGGCTGTTAGTATTTTCGTTGTTGTTACCACAAAATATGGCTGCCGAAGGCTGCCCCTTCAGCAGGGGCTGTGTGGAGCGGTTTCCCAGAGGCTGGGAGCCTGGAAGTGGTGTGTCATGAATGCCCAAGGTCCACGGGGACACGTAACCCATTTAGACAGAGGCCCCGCCTGCCTCCCCAGACCCCGGCCTGGCCTGTGGCCCGAGTGGACGCCAGAGGCTTGAGTCCCAGGGCTCCGGGAGAGCCCTCCACATGCCCAGGTGGCTGGGGCCTGATTCCCAGGGGACAGAGTCCCTCCCCTCTGGGCTCCACAGCACTGTCACCCCATCCCTTCCTGCCCCCCCTCATTCATTACCAGCCTCTGTCTCAGGGGTGCAAACTCAGAAGCATGTGAGGTTGTGAAGACAATTCAGGTAAGGGAAGCGGGAGAGTGTGAGTCAAAGGGGCTGGTGGGGACTTGCAGTGATCGGGAGAGCACCTGTCCAGGCTCAGGCGGCCATCGAGTAATGTGGGACCAGAGCTTTCGGAATTGCCCAGACTAGCACAGCCAGTCAGACCTGAGTAGGCTGAGCCACCAGATTGTGACCTGCAGTTTCACTCAGAGGCTACGTGGGGCTTGGAGCCTGGACCCAGGTAGGGTGGGTGGCAAGGCCTGGGGAGAGACCCAAAACATCTGGGCAAACATTCCCGGAGCAGCTGCCACCTGTTTGGCTGCAGAAACGACCTTGGCGGGCTCTGGGGGACACTCTGGGTCCTTCTGAGCTCAAGGAGCCAGAGCTAGACAGACAAACAAATAGGAGCAGGTCCATCCCACTGCTGGACAGAGAAGGGGTCAGAGGTCTGGGGGGAGATTTCCCTGGGAGCTGAGCCTGCTCTTCCTTGAGCCTCTTCTGCCGTGGCCAAGATTCATTTCTAGTAAGCCACGCCTGGGCTTGTCGGCAGCAGGCACGCAGGGGCTCCTGGCAGCCGCAGCTCTGGGCTAATTTACACCCTGTGCTGATGGAGTGCGGGGGCGTACAGGATGTGGAGGGAGAGGAAGCCTCTGTTCTGGCACCAGGGCGGAGGTGGGGTCTGCCACCTCCAGCAGGCAAAGGTCCCGACTGGCCCTGGCCTTCCTGCCCACGGAGGCTGAGAGGCAGGGCAAGCTTCAGGGAAAGATCTCCTCCCTCCTTTTCCCTCCCTGGAGAGGCAAGGAGGGTGGACGAATCAGCCCTGGGGCATTCATGGAGCCACATATTGGGGACTGCTGCTTGCAGGGGGCAGGAAGTGGGGTGGGGGGGCGGGGGGGCTGGTGCTCATGCTGGGTGGAGGGTGGGCTTCACAGGCCTGTACCCAGTTTTATTTGGTGCACTTGGTGTTTGTTGGCTTAGTTAAGTCAAGCCAACATTTAAAAGTTAGATTTCGCATTACAAATAAATAAAACACCCGAATTCTTGGCTTCTCTTAAAAACCTTAAAGACCTGGTGTTGCTGGACCCCCGTGCTGGGCCGCTGCACCCTAGAAGCAGCCTGGCCCCTGCAGGCCAGCTTTGTTCCCCGAATAACGAAGACCCAGGCCCAGAGTGCTGGCTGGTAGCTGAAAGACTAATTGTGGCCAAGAAGTGGGGATGCCCCATCGGGCTCCCATCCCACAGTGGGAACTCTGAAGAGCTTGCCCGCCCTTGAGGGTCTCCAGGGCTGGCCCAGACAGCGAACCATGGAGGAGGGAGGAGATGGCTCTCCAACACCAGGATGTCTGGGCAGGGCAGGGCCTTTCTGCCTTTGGCAGAGAGGAGTGGGCAGGGTGGGCCTGCCAGCAGCCCTGCCATCTTCCCTCCATGCGGGGGGTGGTCACAAGGGGTCTCCCCGCTCTCCCTGGTACAGTGAGAAAGGTGGGCTTCCAAAGGGCCAAGTTGATTGCTGGCACCCAAGCTGCAGTCCAGACCCCCCTTCAATGGAACCTCCCCACCAATCAAGGGCTTTATCCTGATGCTAATAAGGCTGTCTCTGCTCACCTTGGAAAGCAGCGGGGTGGGGATCGCAGCAGGCAGCCAGGAATCAGCACCTGGGTGTGGGCTTCCAAGACCCACACATGCTGAAAGGAATTCCAGAACCAAAGACGCAGGAGGTTTCACCCCGTCTCAGCTCACCTGCAGTTATCTCAGGATTTAGGCATTGACTAATAGCTTCCAAAGCTGTGTGTCTTGGGTAAGCTATTTGACCTCTCTGTGCTTTAGTTCCCTTATCTATAAAAGAAGACTCATAATAGTGCCTACCCCATAGGGTTGTTATGTGGAGCAAATGAGTAATGCCAGGTGTGGAATAACCACTACGTATGTATGGGCTTCTATCATCTGTTCTCCACAGAGTGCCAGGATCATGACCCCATTCACAGGTGGGGAAAAAACAGCTCAGAGAGGGGACTTCCCCCATGCCACTCATCCAGCCTTCAGTGGACTCTGGGTCGATTCCTGGAGGCAACAAGGGCTCCCGCTGTCTGACCCCAAATTCCATCTCATCAAACTATATTCTTAGTAACATCTTTTATTGATTTTGCAAGAGAAAAAAATAGAAATTTATTTTAGAGTTAATGCCTGTACAGCCTCCTTCTCCTCCTAGACTGCATGGTACATAGTTATTACAAACGTCAGCTGAGGTGCGGCAGCGAGTGTGCGTGGTGGTTGCGTACTCTCCCCAGCAAAGCTGACCTATGCCAGTGCCCAGGTGGGAGTGGACAGCTGGGCTCCCTTTCAAGCCACCACACCAGTTTTGGTCTCTAAGAGCTGGTTGGATCAACCCTAACCCCGAGAGGCCCCGGAGGAGCTCACCACATCCGAGACGTGAGCAGGGAAGCCCGGGGCCTGAAGCTACAGAAATGATGGATCTTCTTGGGGCGAAACAATTCCTTATCTGCACATCGACCCCATACTCCAAATGAAAAGCGCATTTGCATAGCTGCCCGTGGAAGCTGCAAGGCTCATAAAGTATTTGCTGGGCTCGTGGTTACATAGGAACGTACTTCTAGTACAGTACGTGGTGGGCCGGGCCGGGCGCCAAGAAAACAACGGATTAATATTGGGAATGAGAAATTACCCACCACTGGGAAACCAATTAGGTCCCTGATCCGAGCTTGTTACATAGATGGAAATAGATGCGTTCTGGGCTTCTCGCGGCCGGGGGTGCAAGGCACATTTGCTGGGAAGCTGCTGGAAGAGGGAGAAAGGGTGGGGCCCTGGGCAGCAAGGACCGCACTGCCTGACTGCAAGGGCACAGACATGGATAAAGAGGAAGAAAGCAGCAAGAAAAACACGCCAAGAGACCCCAGGGATGTGGCAGGGAGTGCAGTGAGGGCCACCCCCCTCCAGACAAAAGGTCGAGCGGAAGGGGAGGTAGCTTCCGGGGGCAGAGGGTAGGGTTGTGGCACTGGTCTTCTGTCCCCGCTGCCCCATGGCAGGAGGGCATCTGGATGGGCCTCACAGCCCTCTGGGGTCTGAAGCTGCTCACCTGCCGGTCCCACCTGGGCCTGGCAGCACTGCAGAAACCAGTGCCCTGCATGCCAGGGTGGGCACAGCTCTGGATGGCAGGTGGACCCACGCCCTTGGCCAATTCCTTCTCAACTTGACAAGCAGAGGCCTGTGCAGGACCAGCGGTCCCCGAGATGAGTGAGGGGGTTATAGCAGTTCTGGGCTAGACATTTAGGGTCCAGGGAACAATCCTGCCCTCTCGGCCAGATCTACCAGCTCCCAAATGAGGCAGGGATGTGTATGGCGGGGATTGTTGACGCTTCAGCTTGGGCCCTGAAAGGCGGAGCCTCCCCCAGCACACTCTGGTCACCCTGCCCTGCTCGGCCATGCTCCGGGCTGGATGGGAGGCCTCACCAGCCGACCTCCTTGCCCAGGCCCAAGTCAGGCCTGGCGCAGGGAACCTATAACAGGCCTGAGTGGACACCGGCCCTGCTTTACTGGATCTCATGGGAGAGGCACCAAGCCAGGTGTCCTGGGACTCCCTGCAGGGGACAGTGGAAGGTCACAGCTCACCCTCAGCAGCAGCACTGGCTCCTCCCACCTGGAGCTCCCATCTTTTCCAGGGTCGTCTCTCCCTCAAGGCCCTTTTCCCCAGTGTGCTCTCCTCCATACCACAGCTCTCTTCTAGCCCCTGCGGTCTGGGCTGGCTGACACTGAGGACTGAGGGTAGGGGACACGGGTACTGAGTGGGGGCCAGCAACGTAGCCCCATGCTGGCCGGGAGGACCAGCTCTCCCTCCTGCAGTCAGCACCGCCACCGTCTTGCCGTCTCCTTCTCACTTATGCAGGTTTTGGGGCGTAAGGCTGTCAAGAGAGCATGCGGAGGGAATCAGTGTTACCAAGCTTCCACTCCAGAGGGCTGCCCCACACCCTCAGGCTGAAATCCAAACCTCCCGGGTTGCCATCCAAGGCCCCTGTAGACCTGACCCCAACCTGCAGCTCCCACCCCTGGCACACTGACCTATCCGCTCCGCCTGGAGTAGGCCCTGTCACACTACCCCTCTAGGCCTCTGCCAATGCTGTTCCCTTTGCCTGGCCAACCCGGTGCATCTCCTAGAATGCAGCTCAGACACCAGCTCCTCTGGGAAGCCTCACCCTGTGCATCCTCTGCTGGTTTCCCAAGGCCCAGGCCCTTCGATAATGTGCTTCTGCCCTTAACAGACTTTTCTCTCTGCACGCGAAAGGCCTGGCTTCCAGGAACAGCACCATTCACGAGGTGCCTGCCCCTCCTCAGGCCCCAGGCAAGCTCCTGGGGGAAGAGGGATCTGAGGGCAGGCAGGGATGAGAGGGTGTGTGTGATGCTGCCAGCTCCTTCTCTATTCAGCCCAAAGTCCCGACGTGGATGCTCTGGGCAGAGAACCAAGGCTGACCTGGGTCAACTGCACTCTGCTTCCTTTTCGAGTTGGTAATGATTTGGTTTTCATTCATCATCTGGACGTCTTGGTCCTCCACCAGATTACTGCGGGAAGGGAGAGGACAGAAGATTCGATCAGGGTCCAGGCTGCAAGGCCCTGCCATCTGTCCTGCTTAGGACTGGTGGGGGAGGTTGTGGGGCATGCTTGGGGCACACCTGATGGTGGTATGTTTCTCCTGGTGGCAAATGTCTGTGTCCTCGGTGAAAAGGATGGTGTGGTGGGGCAGTGTGGGCTCACAAGTGGGCAGGATGCCCCCAACCAGGTGGCCCACCATGGCCAGGATCCCGTTGTACACAAGCAAGTCGTCCACCAGGAGCTGCACAGACAGAGAGGAAGGGCTCTGCGATGCGGCCAACAGGTCCCCCTCCTCCTTCCCACATGTGACCTTGGGCAAAGCACGCCATAGCATGGAGCATCGCCTGCTACGTGCCCGGCATGTGTAATGATCTTCACCCACTGGGGAAGGCCGTACCACTAGCCCATGTTGCAGATGAGGAAGCTAAGGCTCAAGGGCCTGAAATACAAGGCAGAGCTGGGAGGCCCCTGGGGTCCCCACTTTCCCCAACCCAGAGTTGCCCCCTGGCACGAACAACTCCCTAAACAAGTACTATTCTTGGAGAAAAGATGTGGGGAAAAAGCCACTTTCTGTTTCTCAGAGTGATGATTCAAATCACTCAGAGGAGGTTTTGAATTCACGGTTGGATGGCAAATTTCCCTGCGTGGAGGACCAGGCATTTGTGTCTAAGGTTGCAACAGAGAGAAGTCAATCAAACTGCGACAAATGATAATTGCCAGCAGCCTAATTACCAACGAGCATAATTATCTAAAAGAACCCAGCTAATAAGTACTTACGCCAAACTCCTTCACCCCTCGATGGGGTGTTTTTGCATAATTCCACAGTTTGATCATTGACACGGTGGTAGGCAGATCAAAAATCACATAAACCCGGTTCACCTGTCAGAGAGAACTAATTAAAACAGGAATGTTTGCAAACAGAGGTGCTGGGCTGGGCAGGGGGTGCCGGGCTTGGGCAGGGGGCGAGCCTGGTGGACACCCTGGGCAGCGCCTGCTTATGTGAGCCAGCCTGGGCTGCTCGGGGCCGTGGCGTAGGGGGTTCCTGCTGCCTCTCCTCGAAGCCCATCTTAAGTCAGGTCACGTGTGGCTGCATTTGCAACAAACCGCTGAGCTGGCTCTTGGAGGGCCTGTTTTCTTGGGTCTGGCATGGACAGTTGGGTGCACCCTTCCCTGTCCCCCAGATTAAGCCAGAAGCGCAGTCTGGGGCCACGTGGGCCCAGGGACAGTTCTCAGCTTCTGAGTCAAGGAGCTCTGGCCCTGGCAATCAGCATGGCCTCGACCCGTTTGTCCTTTCCCCGAATCAGAAATGAGAAGCGCTGCAGACAGGCCCCGAAGGCACTGCTGGGTGATCCTCAGCACCAGTGCTGAGGGCCTGGTTCAGTCAGTGGCAGAAGCAGCTGGCAAAGTGGGACCCAATAGCCTCCAGTCAATCCCTCCCCAACAAAGACTCTCAGATATTAGGGGGCTTCTTGCAAGATAGAACAAAGTGACAAACATTCAGTGTTGGCCACAGGCTGCAGGCTTAGTTTTGCCCCCGTTCTGCCCTGGGGCTCAGCCTGAGGCCATCCTCTCAGTGCCCCAGTTAAAAGATGATGGGAAATACAACGGGCCAAACTCAAGATGGCAGGAGGCTAGACTTGCTAGGGAGCCACGAGTTTGTGGTCCTGGCTCTAGAGGATGATAGATCTATATGCTCCCTTTTGCAATAGTGGAGCTGAGGTCTAAGGGGCTGGTCTCTATTCAAGGGAAGCTGATGGACTCTTGATTGTAGGGGGAGATAATATGGGGGGAGGCCTTTGAAAAACCTCCATCACAGAACTACTGATTCTGCCCCTTCCTGTGTTTTTAGAGGAAAATGTACCCCCTTATCCTCCCGCATAATCGCATGAAGTGGAAAAGGGGACACAGTGGTCACACAGATGCCCCAGACCCGACTACATCCCTACCCAGGCATCTGGCCCTGTGGTTGAGAGGCTGGTGGGTGCTAACCCCACCTGTCCCTGGCCTCTCTCCTATCTGCCACCACCCAGAGGGCCCAGGTGGGTGATGGCCTATCCCTAGGCTCCTCAACAGGCCTTGAAGGAAAAAAGATAAGCAGGACCATCTGCAGGGTCTGAGATTGGGGCAACTTGAGTCAGTTAGTTAGGAAAGATGACCATACAGATTTGGTGCCAGAGTGAGAGCATAATTAGGGTCAAGTGCCCGTTGACATAAGGAAGGAGCAGAAAGAGTGAATGTGGAGAGGGTGGGGCTGGAATGAAGAGGACAGAGTGGGTTGCAGAGAGAAGCAGAGGCAGAAAAAAGAACTAGAGAATGATGCTCACAGGGACCAGCGGATGCCCAAGCCCCCAGGCCTGCTGCACTGGGCTTCCTGGCTTCGAAGTCCCATGTGGCCCTTTATCTCCTTGTTGCCCACTTATAATAAGGACCCCCAGAGAAAGAGAAAGTACCACTGGCCCAGAATAGCTGGCCCCCTTAGATGTGTTAGCAAAGACCTAAGCCTTCCTGATGGCTCGCAGACATTTTGACTTATTCTAAATTAATGTGGCTGGGAAGAAAGATGTGTCACTGAGATCAGGGATGCAAAGCCTCCCTCCACCCAACCCAGCACCAAGAGCCTCTGGGAACCCACCAGCCCTGGCAGGATGGGAGCCAGCCACATGTGTCTGCCATCACTGGTGTCATTCACTTGGTCGATGAGCTTGTCAGGAGTCCGGATGTCCCCGCACACGCCCTCCAGGGAGTTCACGCTGTCGGGGAAGGCGGCGATGTCTGAGGAGGCCTCTAAGCTGCCATAACTCAAAGCAGTATGCCTGGCACTGTGTGCCACTCTTGCGGCTGCCAGCATCCATCACACTGACCATGGGGCTCAAGGGACGCCGGGCCTAGCGGGGCTGGTGGGCAGAGCAGCTGTCTGCTGCTCCGGGCAGCCAGAGAACTGACAGCCAAATTAGACATGTTCTGGGGGAAATGAGAACATGGAGGTCAAGAGGAGTGGGGGTGAGTATGAGGAGAGGTGGCCAGTTCTAAAGAAAGGGGAGGAAACCATGCAGAGAGATGGCTGAAAAGGAGTTTCACAGAACTGCTGGAGGTAGGAACAGAATAGGCTTCTGGCACTGAAGAAAGTGGAGGGCAAATTCTGCCTTGGCACGGGAGGGCCATGCCAAGACTGCAAGGACTACAGGGGCCTGGCCTAACTCCAGCTACTCTACTGACGGGCATTAATGTGGGTCTAGAGAACATAATTCCGGCTCTGGCTTTGCCATTCTGACCTGTGAGGTCTTGGGCAAGCCATCACACGTCTCCGGGCCTGTTTCCACATCTATAAAATGGGTATAAAAATCTCCATGTCCCAGGATTGACAGTAGAGCTCAGAGGACACTGGATGTAAGTGTTCTTGGTCAAATCAATGGAGCTTTATGCAGCCAAGGAATCAGTGATAACAATTTAAAAAAATCAAGAATTTTCTATTCCACATGAGGAGAATGGTGTCACCAGGGAAGACAGTAAAAGATCCAAGTGGAGCCCAGGGACCCCAAAGAGATGTAAGGCAGGCTTTGGGGTTTGCCCTGCTCTAGCCAGTCCTTAACCATGGTGGGTTGGAGATCTCAGATCAAGAGCCCAGGAGGGTCAGGCAGGTTACATCAAAGAGAGGCAAGACAGATCAGTGGTCCAAGAACATGGTCTCTGGAGCCAGACTCCCAGCTCAAGCACTCACTGGCTGTACAACCTTGTGCGAGTCACTTAACCTCTGTGTCTCAATTCTTCATCTGTAAAATGGGGATAACGAGAGCACTCATTTCACAAGATTGCTGTGAGGGCAAATTTGGCACCTTATGACAAGCCTTGGTACAGCTCCTGGACAGAGTGGGCCCTCGGCAAACAGAAACCCTGGGTCTGGGGGTCAGTGGATAACAGTGAGTAAGAACTAAGGTCCACTGGAAGGATGTGCTTAGGAACGGGCAGCCAGGACACAGGCCCAGCCGTCGTCGCCATGCACGCCTGTGGCCTCTCACTGCCGCTTTCTCAAGAGAAGTTGAAGATCAGGATTTTCACGTGAAATCTGACTTTTAAAAAATATTAGCAGCTAATTTAAAAGAGTTAAAAACTCAATAGGCTAACAGTTTGCAAATTCCAATGTGGGCATTCTACATCAAAGGTTCCATGGTCAATAAATTCAGGACACACTGAGTTGAACACAAGGCCCCAGGTTGTCCCCTGCAGGCCTTGTCAGAGCCTTTAGATCTCCAAAGAGCCTATGGTTCTCCAAGGGGGGCTGCAGTTGGTTGCCTCTCCCAACTCCTTGGACCACGGGACTCTTTGTTTTGTGGAACTCCTGTTAGGCATGGCTGGGAGCTGCCTGTTAATTTGCCCACTCCCAAGGGTCAGCATCTGACTGTGAAAAGAGCACAGTGGTATTTTCATCTCAGGCCTGGTTCCTACAGGGATAGTTCCCTCCACATTGGAGGCTTCTGCTCCTCCCCCTGACCTTCCAGGCTCCCTGCAGTCACGGTAGAGTTTCTTCAGATAGAAAGGATACTGTTTTCTGACAGAGGGATTTTCTCTCCCCGCTCATCATATAGCTCCAGGCCCGTAAGACCAATGTAATAGGGGTCACCCCAGCTGGTCAGGAGCTGAAACTGAAAAATGACTGGGACATGTTATTAAGGAGAACCAGGATTAATTTTCTGAGAACAAAGTAAAACAATGACAAAGATAATATAGGAATATAATTTTTTTGGTTTTAAATAGATGAACAGGAGAAGAAAATGACTTTTTTCTCTCACTGAGACTGAAACCTATCAAAATATGTGGAATCAGATTTTCTTTAATTTAAATTGTGTGTGTGTGTGTTAAGAATTCAAAACCTTTCTCCAGGCCCCAGGAGACAGAAGGATGGGAGGGGATGATGCTCTCCAGGGAGCTGGCAGGATGAGGAGACATCTGTGACACGAACACATTGTATGATGCTCAACAAACTGGCCAGGCCTCAAACTGTCTCATGCCTCAGTTTCCCTGGTTGTAAAATGACCAGATCAGAGAACCTATTCCCACCTCCATTCATTTAAAGTATGTAGGTTGTTGGGGTTCAGGGGGAATATGTGAGCTTTAGAGCATCAGGAGGGATGGGCTGTGGCAGGGTGACCGAACACTGCTGACTGAGTCCCAAATACACAACTGGCATCGAGCCCTTTCTCAGTCCTGTCCCCTGGCCTAACTCACTCCCAGCATTTCTAGGAGCAGCCAGGGCAGGAAACGTCAGAGGTAGCCAAAGGCAGTCCCCTTCAGGAGAACAGGCTCGGGAGAGAGCCAAGCTACCTGTATTTACCAGCCCGGCCCGGCTCCTTCCCAGCTGTGTGGCCTTGGGCAGGTTACTTAGTCTCTCCCTGCCTCAGTTTTCCCAGCTGCGAAATGGGAATGGGAAAGGTGCCCACCACATGAGGCTAAGACAGTGAGTTAACGCAGGCGGCCCACTGTGAACAGTGTGGGGCCACCACAGGGGTCCAGTGGATAAGAGTAGTTGTTCCTTCTATCTTCTCCTCTCTTTGTGGACCCAAGGATAGACCCCAGGCTAGACCCTGGGGTCAGGTCTAGCTTCTCTGGCCCCTCCCAGCTAGAGTCCTTAGTGTTGCCTCCTGTAACCGCAGGGGGATGAGATCCAAAACTCATATGCTGCCCTAGTCCCAGTAGCACCCCACGTGCCCGAGGAAGCACGAGTCCTCCCATCCTCTCCCAGGAAACCTAGGTCCTCCAGCTGCCTCAGCTGAGGCCCATCTGGAACCCCGGCCCACAGCAGGAGCCTAGACCCCACCTCGACCCCGCAAGACCTTGCCCTCTCCCTGGGTTCCAGGCCTGGCCCCCGAGGTCCCAGGATGTGTGGATGGGTGGGGAAAGGATACAGCCACAGGGCATCAGTGGTGCCTCATAGTCCATGCTCGCCCGCTCCAGGCTTTTCGTGTCAAGCCTGAAAAAAAAAAATAGTACCAATAAGCAGAAGATTGCGATGGCCAGAACTGCTGGTCAGTTGTTTCCCGGGAGATAGACTCTGAAGACATATGTTAGTGCAGTGGGGAAAGGCAGCTGAAGCTCCTGCTCGCGTGCAGCTCCCATTCCCCTTGGTCATGGCCAACCCAGCACAGGCCATTCTCAGGTTTGACCAACATGGATTCTTCTACCTTAGAGGTGGATACTCTTATATCTTTTGGTTGTGAATAAGGAAACTGGAGAACAGAAAACTGAAGTCACTTGCTCAAGGTCACACAGCTAGTCAGAGGCAGAAGTGGGATGGCACCCCAGGTTGCCCAGTTTCAGAGTCTGCTCTCTTAATGACTCCTACTGTCCCTTCACGAATGAGAAAATTCCACGTTGTGCTAAGAGCTGAGTGAGACCCACGATGAGTGATGAGATGGAGCACCGGGCAGCGGCAGAGAGGTGGGGTCTGAGCGGAGGCAGCAGTGGCTGTGGGAAGAGTCTGAGCTGAGACTCCTAAGAACAGGAGCAGCCAGAGCAAAGGCCTGAGGTGGGAAGGGGCTGGGGTGTTGGTGTTTGCCACGGAGAGTAGCCAAAGGGGCTGAGTAGGGGGTGGGATGGGAGGAGGACAGGCAAAGGAGGCTGGAAGGTGGGGAGTGCCCTGAAGGCTTTGGCTTACTGAAGGCTTCACTAGCTGGGGCCTCAGTTCCCACGTCTGTAAAATGGGCATAATAATCCCTACTTGAAGGAATACGAAGCATCTGGCATAGAGCAGGCACTTGGGAGGGAGAGCTCTCTCCATCTCCATATTTCTTCCCACTGGACTTCTCTCCCTGGTCTACAGCCAGTGGCCTCCAGCCCCAGCCAGGTTTCCTTCCATTTCAAGGGCAATGTTATAATTAAGTGACTGTTCCCAGTGACCGGCCCAAGAAGTGATCCTAGATGCAGTGGAAGGAAACTCATTTTGTTTCAAGAGCTTTGCCTCTGGCGTTTGGACATCAGGGGGTTTAAATGAGTGACCTTAATGTGGCATTTACAAATTGTTATGAACTTACTGCGGCTGAGACTAGGGCCAAGAAATCCCAGTGACTCCATGAAATATTAGGCCCTATTTTTCTTTTTAAATCTTTCTAAATCAAGAACACAGAAACAAGAGGAGGAAGGTCCTTCCCCAAAACAGCCAGCGGGCATTTCTGGAATCAGGCCGACTGGAGATCCTCTCTTCCCAGCAGGAAGTGTAACGGAGCATTTAAAATCTTAAGCCTTCTAGACTGTGAGAAACCCAAACACCCAGACAAAGTGGGTATATCCCCCAAGCTTCCGGAGAGGCTTCACTGAGCTTTAGAAAAGGCCAAGTTAAAAAGCAATGCGTTTGATCACCATTTCAAAATGCTTTAGGTGGACACCTCAGAGCACAGCGCAGAGCCCACACCGCAGACAGGGAGGGGTGTGCGCGCTGCTGCTCTCTCACCTCTGGGCTGGCGGGGGCAGCAGTCGAGCCTGTAGGTAGTCCACAAAGAGGATTTCCTGAGCAAAGTCAAAGTGGCAGTTGCCCGGCCCCTTCCGGATGAGGTAGCCCTCTGGAGGGGAGACGCACAGGCCATCCAGGGAGACGTGGACGATTTTGGCCTAGCAAACAGAGGAAAAAAACATGCCTGCAGGAAGAAGCCAGCATGGAGGACAGCAGTATATGCTGACGTGGCTGGTGCTGCTGGCAGCTGGTTTTACAACAGAGAGCCTTCATAGAGCCCCCAGCCTGAGACACAGCTTGGTCTGGCCTTTCTCCCAGATCAAAATCACCTGGCGGGGGCCACTTTCCAGTGTCATCCATACTCTGTGCCAGGCATTGTGCTGGTTGCTGGGCAGATGGCAGGGAATAAGGCAGGTGTGGCCCTGCCACAACAGACAGGTACAGACATTCTCCAGTCCACTCAGCTGCAGTGGCCTGAGGTAGTACGACATGGTGGTCAAGGGCATGGGCTCAAGTGCTCTGACGTCTACTATTAGTTGTGCAAGTTACTTAACTTGCCCATGCCTCAAACTCCTCATCTGTTAAATGGGCGCAATAATGAGTTAATTTATGTAAAGTATCCAGAACAGAACAGCACCTGGCACAAAATACGCACTCAATAATTGTCAGCCTGTCCTGCTCTTTCACAAACCCTGGCTCATGCATCACCTCCTGTCCTAGCACTTCTTGCTCTTTCTTCTCATAGCTATTAGCTCATCCTCTAGGACTGTAGGAGTACCCAACCCTTCTGGCTGCTGATGGCCTACTAGTCTACTAGCCTGTTAGGAACCAGTTCGCAGGAAGTGAAAGGCAGGAGAGCAAGCAATGCTTCATCTGTATTTGCAGCCGCTCCCCAGCGCTAGCATTACCGCCTCAGCCCTACCTGGGTCATCAGGCATTAGAATCTCATAGGAGCACTGGTCCCTGGTGCCAAAAAGGTTGGGGACTGCTGTTCTAGGGCATATGCTCCCTAGTACTGTCCTTGGTGGTTTGTGGGTCTCCGTTGGCAGCTGGACCATCTCTATATCTGCCTCAGGGCTTGGCACACAGTAGGTGCTTACCAAGAGCTTGCTGAGTCAATTAAATTTGGGCCAACAGGTCCCTTGTTTTAGGCCAGATTTTGACAGCCAGATGGCCAGGATCTAGCAGTAAATCTCAAAGCCTTAAATGGCAGAGTGTGAGGTGGTTCAGCTCTGTTTTCCCTGGGTAGAGGGTGGTGAGTGAGCATAAAGGGGCGATATACTAGCGCCCTTTCTCCAACCACACGTTTTGGAATCGGGGCTCCTCAGTGTCTTACTCTACCTTCATGGTTAGCAATATGGGACCAGGAAGCATACAGACTGGTAGAATTTCACCTTCAGATGTAGAAGGCTCCTCCATGCAGAACAAAAGGGGCTTTGCCTGGGTCTCATGGGTAACTCATGCGCACCTGGAGCCTTTTGTTCCTTCAGCATTGAGGGAGCCCCCCATTTGGTCAGTCAGTCACAGGGCATATAAACCTGGAAAGTGTATGAGGACTGGCTTTATGCATGGCCGGATATGGGGGCCCAAAAGCTGTTACTATATCTCTGTTCTGCTTTCTTGGAGAAAAAACACAGGACTGGACCTGTGACCCTAGCATGGCTAAATTGAAGACTCTGACCTACTGGTCATGTGATTGGTTCAGCATCATGGAACTCAACCAGAACAGTCATCATGACTCCTGGGGTCTTGCTGGCTTGCCTCAAAAGAGGAGTTCTCTCTTCTGCTGAACTTGGAGCATGTGGAACATAAGCCTAGGGCTGCCAGGGTTTGCCTTCTGGAGAAAGCTGCCTGAAAATGAAGCTAGCAACAGAGCAAAGCAGAGGTCCAGGAAGCCCCTGCAAGGGTCAACACCTCTTCCAGGAAGGGTCCATGATTTCCCCAGGCTTCTGTTCATTCCCTTGGAGGCAGCTTCTGTTATCACCTCCATCTTAGAGCTAACAAATTAGTGTTCAGAGAGGCTAAGCAGTTTTCTCAAGGACACACTGGAGCGACATGAAGCCCAGTCTCCAGGAGTCAAAGGCATAGCTCTAATCACATGCCAGGGGCCCATAAGCAGGGTTCCCAGCAGGGTCTTGGGGGTTAGGCATCTGGTGCATTTTCTGGGGGGCATCTATCGTACTGTGTTGTGGGATTCAACCTCTCAGATTCTGCTCATCTCCCTCCTCCTACAGTGGCCTCTTGGCACAGGCACAGAGGCTGGTGGAGCCCAGGCCTGGGAAGCAGGGGCTCTGGGCCCAACGTTTCCAGGCAGCGAATCCAGGTCACAGAAGTGCTAATGGAAAGACTGATTCGCACGAAAGAATGTAGAGACCGGGAGGCACGAGTCGAGCCATAGAATGATTTTTTCAATGCCAATGTATCTGACTTTAAATGTGCTGCACCTGAGAGCATGCTTGCCCAGACACAGGGCGGCCTGGGGAGGGTTTGTAAACGGCACACTCAGAGGAGCTGCTGCTCGGGAAGCAGAGCATTTGGCGGGCTGGGGGCCACTGGCCCACTGCATCCTCAAGGCCCCCATGGGTCCCGCAAAGAACTCTGTGGCACATACATCGGGGAGAGCCAGACCTAGGCTCATGGGACCCGAGACCAAGTCCTGGCTTTGTCCTGTTTTGTGTGGCAAGGGGTGACGACCACCCTCCTAAAGAAGGTATCATCCTCCTTGTGGTTTTACAGATGAGGAAACTGATGCCCAGGGAAAGCAGACTACTTTCCAAAGGTTACCCAGCTGATGAGGGTCAGAATGGAGATTCAGACTCAGGGCCTGGTGGCCTTAGGCCTTAGCTGCTTTGCCTTCTTTTGGGTGACCTTATCATCATCATTTCTGTGTAATAGAAGTAGATAAATGTTTCATGGTTCATAGTCACACAGGTCAGAGAAGCCTGTTTCTGATGCTATTTTCTTCTTTTTCTGCTTTTTCACACTCAGCAGCACACAGTGTGGAGGTAGGTTCCCAACCCGGCAGATGTGGATGGGGCTCTAGCTGTGTGTGACCCTGCATGAGCGACTGGACCTTTCTGAACCTCATTTTTTGACACCCTGAGAGATGGGAAAAGAACGCATGCCTCCCAGAGGCTAGGACGAGGGTCCAGTGAAATGCCTGGCCTCAGGAAGCACTCAGTGAACACAGGGCTGCAACAGGCCACAATGAGGTAGGGGCTGGGCCTGCTGCAGCTCTCGGGACCCTCGGAGAAGACAAGGTACTGCAGTTTTCCCAGTCTGCCTGGGCTCTTCAGCCTGCATCTGCTGTTTGCAGAAGAAGAAACAGCCGCATGCTCTCTCCCTGCCTGTAACCCCCAGCTCCATTTGGAAGGTTCTAGAGGATTTATGCTCCTCTCTGGCAGCCACGCCAGCCATTCATCAAGGCACCGTTTCCCTGACAGTGGGCCGAGCATGGCCACTGTTCCCTGGCTTACCCCTCGGTAGGTGTCCTCAGGAGATTTATTGTAGTTCCAGAAGCGCAGGCCCGCGATGCTTTCGGCTCTGTCGAAGCGGATGGTGACCACGTGGTCCAGGCCCGGCGAGAAGGGGATCAGCCACATATGCTCGTCCTCCATCGTGATGTTGGCTCCATCGATTAACCTGCACGCAGCGGGGAAGGAGCGGTGAGGTGGGGGTGGCCCGGTCCACGGGGAGAAATCACAGCGTGGGGTCTACACCCACTCATCACCCACTGCAGCTCAAGCCCAGCAGACCTGGCTGGATCAGATGCTTTAAGGGAGGTGAGACTAATTAAAGCAACAGTGAAGGCCACATCTCATCTGTGAAATGAGACAAAATTAAAAAAAATGGGAAGAAATAACAGTTTATGCTGTTAAGGTACAGGGAAGCGATCATCAAAATTTTTTAAAAGGGAGAAAAATGTGTCATTTTTCAGGACCCTTTAACCCAGTGATCCCACTTCTGGAATTGTGTTTCCCTTGAGAAAAATTTACTCAATATGTTGGAAGGGCTATCGGCACCAAGATTTTCATTACAGTCTTATTTATATTAGGAAAAAACATAACATAAGAAGTCTTAAAATAGGGAAAATATTAAGTAAATCTGTACAGTTGTTTAAAATGACGGTCATGAGGACGATGCAGTAACACGGGAAAGGCAGGTGCTGGGATGGTGGGGCACTGATCTAAACTCTGTGAAATGAGGACAAAGACCAGGAGAGAGAATGCAAAAGTGAAAAATACAGTTGAGTCAGAGGGAATGCGAGGTGAATATTTTTCTCTATTTTTTACGCTTTCTGTAAAATTCTATGTTCACTCAATGGTACATTTTGATAGAATTCTATCCCTTCTTTCTTGTGCTGAGGGAGAGAGATACTAAGGCACCAGGGTGAACCTGGCCCTTCTTGATGTGGGCCAAGTACAAGAAGAGGCAGGTGCCTCTGTGGGGAGTGGGTATGTATGTGACCATACAGCCTGGGTTTCTCAGGGAGCCTTGCAGCATTAGGAGGGAGCCCCAGCACCCTCCTGTTCTTCTTAGCCACCATTCTGCACTTGTTGCCTTGCCCGTGTTGCACTCCCATCCTGGCCAGTTTCTGGTTCTCCTCCTCATCCATCTCAGCTTTGCCTGTGTTTGCCACGAAGACCATACTGCCACTGGCTGTTCTGGACTGCTCAGCTCATCTCAGCCCAGATCCCAACCCTTATCCTTGTGACTCTGGCTCGTGTGTCCGGCACTGCCACTGAGAGGCCTGGCCCCAGGGACAGAAGCCTTGCTCTCAGTCTTTCAGGCTATGTCTTCTCCTCTCCCTCCCATTTTCCTGGTGACTTTGAAGCCGCTACACTGGGAGAAACTTGGGCTGCTGCCACGTTTCCTGGGTTTTGAAATAAGCTTTATTTTTTCCTTTAACAGTTTAAAGTTTTAGATTTGGAACAAATCTTATAACCTAAGTGTTCATCCAAGGAGATACTGTTTCTTTTTTTTTCTGTAAAAGGCTGTTATTAAACTGATGGATGATATGTCTTACAATTTCTGGCATCTTAAAACAGGAAATTCAGCAATTTAACACTGGGGTATTTGTGGAATTAAGCTGACTGAGAACTACCACTAGAGAACCTTCTGTTTCTTTCTGAAAGCAATTACCTATCTATCCTACCTAGAACTAGAGCTGCCTTGATAGCAAAACTATTGCCCAATTCTGAGAGTAAAGAGAATTGCTGAAGCACTTATAGTTGACAGTGAAGGGAGGCCCCTACAGACACCCTCAAGAATATCTAAATGGTACTTCCTAGCAATGTCCACAAAAAAAAAAAAAAAAAGCCTAGAAAAAAACAACCAACCTAGTAGCAATGAGTAGCCCTAGTAGCCAGACTATGGTCTCTAAAAACCATTTCCCACTAGAAGGAACCAGGGCTTAGTGGAGAAATGGCTGATTCCATGTCTGGAAAAAGAAATATACAAGATAAGCACACCTGAAACTTATATAATAAAATAATTTTTAAAAAAGAAAGATACAAGATGAGGCTGAAATATCTTCTCAGGTCAGAAAGCAGGGAAGCTCTCAGAGACTGCTACTTTAAAGGATTCAGGAACTGCCAGTGTCTAAGAACATGAATAGGATACAAAATTGCAATAGACTGAAACCCTTCTCACACAGTACATTTAAATCCATGATTTATTATAGTCAAAAACAACCAGACATTTTAAAAGATGCTAGAGAAACAATTTGTTATTTTGAAAACTAAAAAATAAAAGGAAGAAATCAAGCATTTTAGACTGCCTTTCCTATTTGAATTGAGCAATAACCAAAAACTTAAGGAAACATTTCTCTTTAATGATGAAAAAAAAGAATAATAGAATCAATGTATTGCTAGTTTGCAACCCTGAATAATGGATTTAGCCACAGAGCACTGCCTACCGATGTCACAAATTGCTTGACAACCAGACACTGAGTATGTCCTGAAGGGGATACACAGTAATAACAACCCAAAGGGCATATCTTGCCCCAATGGTTATACCTCAATCTGATCAGGGTTCAAGAGCTAATATACAATTTACAAGAAATAAAGGGGTCCAAGAAACAGGTTAAGCAATACCATAGAGAAGCAACCAGTAAAATCCAGACTCTACAGGCAAAAAACCTGGTTTCTTCAACAAATAATTAAAAAAAAAAATTTTTTTTTAAGATGGAAAGGAAGCAAGAGATTACAAGAGGCTTGAGGCATATCAACCAATCACAATGTATGGAGCATAGTGGGGGGTCTCAAATCAACCAGTCACAATGTAGAAACCTTATCTGAAGCGCAAACCGCCAATCACAATGAAGAGGCCTTATCTGAGGCTCAAATCAACTAATCTCAATGCTGGGGCCTTATATGGATCTCAATTCAAGAAACAAGTGTCAGGGAAATAGGGACATCCTAGATATCTAATAATTTAGGAAATGATAATATTTTTAGGTATAATAATGATACTGAGATTATATTTTCCTTTTAAAGTCTACTGTTTAGAGATACATACTGAAATATTTACAGATGATGCTATCGGGCCCAGGATTTGCTGCAATATAATTTGGGCAGAGGGGTGGTAACTGGGTGAATATAGATGAACAAGTGGGGTATGCAGCCAGGAGCTGGGTCCATGGGCTCTATGTCTAAATATGCAAAAGTGTGACTTGCTTAGACACAGAGAACAGAGTGGCCCCTGAGCAGACAATTACAGCAGGACAGGAGGGCTACAGTTAAAGGGCACTTTATCGGAACAGGGAGGGCTGACCCTGCACACGCTCTAGACCAGGCACGGAGTATAGCTGTCATGTGGCAATCCTCTTTCCACACTCCAGCCATGGGATTTATTGTCACCATTCTACTGAGAAGAAAACTAAGGCAGGAGAAAACAGAATAACTTAGTGGTTAAGTGTATGGGTGTTAGCCTCCCATGGACCTACATTCAAATCATGACTCCAGTACTCACAGCTGTCTGGGTGACCTTTGGCCAGTTTTTAATCTCTCTGCACCTCAGTTTACATGGGGTCTCTTTGGGCTGTTTAAAGTTTAAATGGATGAATATCTGTCACCTGCTTAGCATAGCCCAGCATCTGGCATTTAATAACTACTCAAAAAATGGCAACTATAATCTCAGTTATTATTATTATTATCATTGCTATTATTATCGAAGAGGTTAAGAAACTTACTAGCTGCCAAGAGCACAGCCGAGATTTGAACTCTCATTCCTCTGACTCCCCTAGACAACTCTTGTTTACACATCCAGGAAGGGATGTGTAAACATGTGTAAACAAGTGTGCTGGACAGCTGTCCTCAGTGGGTCGGTGGGGGTGATGGTAGCGAGTGCCAGTCTGCAGGTTAAGGGGCCCCATGGATCAATGCTATATTCCAGGCTTGTCCTCTTACTGACTTAACCCAACCTGGCCTTATGAAATCTGACAAGTGCAGGGGAAAGTGTGGAGACTTCCTCAGCAATCACCTCCAGCCTCAAGGAGGGAAAAGCTTTCGGCCCCTGAGAGCTGTCCTGGCAAAGCCTTACTGAGCAGCCACTGTGCTCAAGGTCCTACACAAAGTACAGTGGACAAAACACAGAGCAAAACTCTGTCTGGAAGCAGGAGAACCTGGCTTCGAACCCTGCCTACCATTCCCAGTTGTGTGGCCCTGGGAGGGTCACCTCCCTTTCTGAGTCTTGGTTTTCCTTGACAACCACAGACCTCGCAGGGTGGCTGGGAGAAGATGGAATATGCGTTGCTATTTGATGTTTGAATCTGAAGTCTAAGATGCAGAACGGGTCCCTCAGCCCACACTGTCATGAAAGTTAAGCTTCTCACAGACACCTACTTGTCCAGGGTCCGGGAGTCATCAGTGTACTCAGGGAGGTCATTTAAATCTCTGGGGGAGGCGGAGATCTGGTGCAGGTTGATGGGCAGTGCCTGGCCATCCTTGCCCACTACTTCCAGGCCCGTGAGCCCCAGGTAGTGCAGGTCTCCCCAGGAGGCAGTGAAATTCAGCTGAAGGCCTGCAACAGGGAGAAAAGTGGCCTGTGAACACCAGAGGTTCTGGAAGAGGTCCCTAAGATGAAGATGAGAAGAGGAATGATCTTTATCTCTGTATTCTATCAACTTGAAAACCCAGACTCAGATGAATGTGTCTTCACAGTGGGCTCTGCACCTTTCCTCTTAGTGGCTCTCGGGCCTGAGACACTGCTAAGGTGCAGGAAAGGTCAGCAGGATGAATGAACCAGTGTCCTTTAAACCTGCACACAGTCCTGGATCCATTCTCCACTTACAATCACGTCGCCTCATCTGAAACTTAACACTTCAGTGCAGCTCCACACGCTGCTTGGCCAGCAGGCTTCTATTTCTCTAACCTTATCTTGCACCAGGGGTTCCTGGCTCCATTAAGACTGTCATTCAGTCACTCATATTTATATTTCTCTCTCCAATCACAGGGCCTTTGCACGTGCTGTTCTCTCTCTGGAACTCACATGGACTGGTTAACTTGAGCTCATCCTTCAGATTCTAGCTCAGTTCCTTACAGAAGCCCTCTCGACTTCCTTGACTACATCAGAGCTCTATTCATAGCCTGTCACCATGAACTTCCCCTTCCATGTCCTGGTCACTGTGATCTTGTGATCATTTGGTAAATTCTCCTCTGCCCTGACAGATGATTAATTCCCTGAGGACAGAAACTCCATCAATTTTACTACTGTGTCCCCAAAGCCTAGCACATAGTAGGAGCTCAGTATAGATAGAATGATTAAACAAGTAACTAAATGGAGGCAGCTACATCATCAGTAAGTCACAACACTGAAAATAAACATTTTATGTATATTTGCCACGACCATGAGGATTCACGTGAATTTGGGGTAAAAGAAGTGACCTCTGGTGACATCTCCATCTTTTGGCTTCTCCCTGCCCCTGCTCCATTAGAGACCATTTAGAAGTGATCTTCTGTGATCCCAGGGCAAAACGGCCCAGGTGAGTCATCCACTTGCCCCCAAAGCTCAAACCAAGTGAAACTCTTGGTCAGGCCCTATTAGATGTTTAGCTGGAACTTCTCTTACTTAATGGTCTCCCATTAGAGAAGGATGAAGTCCTGAACTCTTCCACCCTTGGGGAACTTGCAGCCTATTTTAGCACCCTTTTGGGTGGCTGTGTTCAAAATAGTCATGCTCTGAATCTTTTCACAGATTGTCAGCAATATAGTGCTGGAAGAAAAAAGCCTGGATGTCATGTGGTCCCACCCCTTTCAGCTCAGATGAGGAGGTGGAGGACGTCCTTGTTTCCAAGCCACACCACCTCCTTGGAGCTTGGCTTCCTCTCCTACACCCCTGTCATTTCCAACACACATTTTGTAGCTCTGCCTCAGATCCTTCTGTTTGTCATGGGGCCAAGGTAACTCTGAGCGTCCTGGGGGCAGATGAAAAAGATGTGTGACCGGCATGGTACCAGGCACCTCATAGTTTCTCATAGCACCAGTAGCATACAAAACGGTCACTGATTCCTCCCACCCAGTCCTCGCCTCTTTGCAATGTGATTTTGCCACTTCTCCCATCCACAAGTGAGGTCTACTGCTCCACTCCTTGAGCCTGGGCCATGTGATTTGCTTTGGCCCATGGGACAGAGCAAAGGTGCTGCAAGCAGAGGTCGTAAAGCACATATGCACTGGGGCTTGTCCTCTCTTCACCATACTTGGAGTCTTGCCACGTGAAAGAGCCAGGTGACAGGTGACAGGCCCAGTCCCCCTGTCACTTTGGCCAACAGCCTCTCGACTGCTGGACGTTGAAGGCATTTTAGATCCTTTAGCTGCCAGCCCATCTGCTAGCTGACCAGACACATGAGCAGACCCCCACAATGTCAGCTCAGATGAGAACTTCCCAGCTAAGCCTCTGAATTATGAGCCAATCATGACTCAATGGTGGCTGTACTAAGCATAAAGTTTAGGTTCACTTGTTCAGCATCAAAAGCAAACTGATACACTCCTTCTCATCATGAGTCTCTCTTCAAATGTCATGTCCTCCAAGAGGCCTTCCCTAACCGCCTGAGTTCAAACAGCACCACTTCTCCATCACTCCTTACTCTGCTTTATTTTTTGTCACAACACTTGTTAGTACCTGAAAATATATTCTACACATACTTGCTAACTTGTTTTTATTAGTCTTTGCCACTAAGCTGGACGCTCCCTGAGGGCAGAGGCTCTGTTGGCTTTGTTCACTGCTGTATCCCCAGAGCCTAGAAAAGGATCTTATAAAACAGATGATCAGTAAAGGCTTTTTTCTGTTTAAATAAATGATTGATTGAAGAGTAGGTTTTAGTAAATACCTGCAGGTAAATTCATCAAAGTGAAATCATCAAGTGTCACCAAATTCATAATTAATGGGAAACAAACATTGATCTTCCACTATGTACCAAGTCCTGCTAGCAAAATCTCTCTAGGAGCTTCCATTGCTCCGAAGACACACAATGAACACCTAACAAACAAGTAAATATGATAGTTCCACAGAGAGATGAATGCCACGAAAAAAAGAGAAGAGATGGGCTAGGGAGTGACTGAGCAGTAGTAGGGGCGGTCAGGCAGGCCTCTCTGAGGTGGTGACGTTTGAGCTGATGAGAAGAGGCTGCCATTCTTCAGCATTTCTGGGAAGAACATTCTTGGCTGACAGGACAGCAAGGGCAAAGGCCTTGGTTAGAACCAAGTGACAGAGGGAGAGGGTCGAAGAAAATGAGAACCGAAGGTTTAGGCAGGGGCTAGATCGCATCTGGATATTCTTCGATGGGGCGCTACTGAAGGGTTAGACTTTGAAGCAGGGGAGTGACACGATTTGATCTGCATCTTGGAAAACACACGGCTTGGACCCTCTAGGGTACTGCAGTACCAATGGCCTGAACAAGGGTGGAAGTGGTGAAAACAGAGGAGAAGGGGACAGATTTAGCATCTGTTTTGGACACAGCATTGCCAGGATTCTTAATGGCCTGTATGGAATGCGGGGAACAGAAAATGTTCCTGAGAAGGAAAAGGCCTGGAGGTGAAGGGGGGAGAAGATCTGGAATGAGGGGGATCAGTGTCAGAGAACTGCCAGCTCTCCTTGTTGAAACAAGACGCAGTCCCTCTGTTTGCCTGGAGAGACGCTCTGCGAGGCCAACTAATTTGGGGCTGCTTTGAACGAGGCTCCTGTTTGAGCTAATATCCAACATGTTCCAAATGCATTTCTCTCTGGTGTATCAATTAGTATTTATATACATGGAAATTAATTTTGTTACTCCTTGTCCATGTTTTAACTCTCTCAGTTCCTTTCCTATTCATCACTGCTGATACCTGCAAAACGTCCAAAACCAGTGCCATCTGTAAATTAGCAAGTCATATATCCCCTTTCAAGACACTGACACGATTGACTGTTTTTACCAAGCCTGATGCAGCCCCCAGGTAACTGCACCAAAGCTCTCCCCATTTGCACAGGTTGGTCAAGGTGGTTTAGGCTTTTGGATACAATGAGGAAAAAGCCAAAGGCTCAGAGAAGAGAGATTCAGAAATCACAGGCCTCAGAACATGCAGAGGTGCTTGGTCAAGAGGTTTTTAGTAGAGAGCAGAGAAATCACACTTTTCTTGTAGCAAAAAAAGGTCTCTCTGAGCTCTACTCCAAAGCAGAGCTCCCAAAGGCATTGAAATCACATATCTGAGAAAGGTCAAGAGCTGGCTCAGTGGGAAAGACATTTACAGACAGCATCTTTGGGGAAATCATCAGATGAAGGGGACAGCGGCTACTTCTGGATGGCTAGCCGTCTCTCTTTCCCTCTGGTTGCGACACTCTGATACCCCTCAGAGCACTGCTTGGGTGGCTGACCCCTATCCTTGGCTCCAGCAATGGGCCCCTGACCCAGGCCTGGCCAATCCACATTTTCCATCTCAGACGCCCCTCCCTCCAGTCCTGGTAGCCACAGGAATTGGTTTAAGAATGTTGGGGCATGTGATCCAAGCCAGGCTAAGGAGATGTAATTCTGGGATGACTGTTGGACTTATTGGGAAGTAGAAATTCTCTTTTAGTTGGGATGACCATGTAGAAGCATGAGTGTGAGCCCAGAGCTCCCAGGAGCTCCCATGTGGATAGAGTCTGAATGGAGAAGGGCAAAGGAGAACCAAACAGGACAGAGAGATGGAGGGAGATGGCAAGGCTTGATGACGTCATTTGCACACCTGGATCCAACTGTATGGGAAACTAGAAACCTTTTTAGTTACATAAGCCAATAAATTGTCTTTTTTTTTTTTTTTTGGCTTAACTCAGTTTGAATTCAGTTCCATTGTCCACCACAATAAAAAAAAAAAAAAAAATTGGAGGAAGAAGAAGAATCCTGACCACAGTAGGGGAGACCAGACAACAAGCCATGATTGCTGTCTTCCCGGGCCTCACAGCTACGTGGGGGATGCTGACTTCTCGCGAGGACCTGCTGTGAGGCTGTCTCTCAGCGTGAGCCCTATGACAGTGTGTTGAGTGGTGAGGATGTGGGCTTTGAGTTCAGACATGCTTGGTTCCATTCGCGGCCTTACTACCAGCTGTGTGACCCTAGGTGGTCTACTCAATGTCTGAGCCTCAGTTTCTTACTCTAATCTAGAAAATGGAGAGAATAAGAGCTGTGACTATTCAATGAGATGAGACAGGGCAAGCCCCGGCACAGTGCCTGAATGGGAGATGAAACCAAGCTCAAGCCAGCTCTTGCTCTGTTGTTCTAGAGTAATTGAGTGTCCTGGAATGTAAGGGGCTGCAAGGATTCAAAATAAGCATCTTCCTCTTCTCTATGAGGTAATTGGTCATTGTGGGGTGAGTGCGGGAGAGATTAATTCTCAGTGGGCATGTGGGGAAGAGCTCCTGGGAAGGAGCCGGGGTTGCCTCGGGGCCCTAGGAAGGGGGTGTGGAAGATGCCGTGGGGCACCACACAGACGCCGCCTCCCACTCCCAGGACTGAAAAACTCCGTCCCCCAGCGGCTGGGAGTGCTGATCGCTGACAGCTCGCAGCTGAGTCCCCCACTTGTGACCGCCCTTGGCCCTTTCCAGGGGCAGCCCATATCCAGTGACACGCTGATATGGACATATAAAGTCTCCGCCCCTTCACTCAGCTCAGGACAACTCGAAGGGGCTGTCCCAGCTCCGGGGGTCCCTGAGGAGCTGGCAGAGGCTTTGCTGTGAGAGTGCTATGACCCAGCTTCTCTCTCTGCCCAATCCTGCTCCCCGTCCGACCCCAAGAGCTCGACCCAATAAACTCCATCTCAGAGTCTGCTCTCTGGGAACCGAGTCAGTGACGGTCAGCCTTCAACAGGCAGGGGCAGAGGGCGGGCACACTAGATGAGGGCACAGCTTGCACAGAAACCTGCAGGTAGGCTCAGGAGATGGGTGTGGGAAGGGGTGTAGCAAAGACGAGGCTGAACTGAGAGGTTCCGGCTTCATTCTGGAGATAATGGTGGGAGGTGGGGAGAGAGAGCATGACAATGGCACGGCACATCTCTTATTGTCAGAAGAGAAATGGAAGCGGATGACACACATGGGGGACAAGAAAAAGGAGCAGGTGAGTGACAGAGCCTTGTTAACAGGGATCAGGAGGGAGGAGGTCACAGTCAGCTTCGACCTCTGGCCTGAAGATTCCCAGAATGCAGGCAGAGGTGCTGGCCTGAGCGTCGAGCAAGGGAAACCGGCTGGAAGGTCGAACAGGAAAAGATGAGCGAAGAACAGACACAGTGAAACCCAGATGGGATTTGCTTGAGGCCACCAACTGGCAGCCAGCTGGCTGAACACACATGTATTTTGTTTGGCTCACGAGGTGTTTTAAAATATTATAAAATTAGTCACCAACATTTAAAACTCTGGAGACCTGGGGCAAAGAGAGAACAGGTTTTCTATGCTCATGCTGGTTTCAGCCCCGGCTTGCCCCACGGCTTACGTCTCTGTGCGGTGTACAGCCTGCCTGACTGTCCCAGGAGACCCCACCCCGAGTGACCACGACTTCCCCCGGACCCTGAAGGTCCTCCTTCCACCTGACACTGACCCAGGAGAGGATACTCACAGATCCCATGGTAGATGCCCGGCTCTGGAGTGGCGACTTCAGTGACAGGGGGACTAGGTGGCAGCTCCAGGTCCAGGACCTGCACACCAGTTAAGGAAGAAGCAAAGGGAAAGGGGGGTGATTTTAGTGATATCCACAAAGCTGGCTGGACATTTTTCCAGTGACTACTGAACACCCATGTCCCAGGTAAGTCCTTGTGTCTTTTCTTGTTTTCTGTCTGTGATATCACTGTAATATGAACAGGCTCTGAAACCCTTGCATGTCCTAGTCCTTGCCAGAGGTCTTATTGGTAGGGGAGGAGTCTGACACCACCAGCTAAGGTGGTTAGGTTTTCTGGAACAGGGAAGGACCCCATAAATGTTTATCAAGTTAGCTAGAGGAAGGAAGGAAAGAAGGAAGGAAGGAAGGAAGGAAGGAAGGAAGGAAGGAAGGAAGGGAGGGAGGGAGGGAGGGAGGGAGGGAGGGAGGGAAAGGGTGGCAGATGGAGAAAGAACTCAAACCATAGAGAGCAGTTCCCAACTCTGGGGCCCAGACATGTGCATTTGATTCCCATGGGTAGCCAGGATGAGGCACCCTAGATATATTGACAGCCAAGGTGGGCTGCCACACCCCACTTCTTGGGTCTTGTGTATAAACTTTGCTCCTTAGGTCTCTGCATCATAAATTAGGGTGAAAGTGCCTTCGTGTCTTTACAGACAGGAAAGCTGAGATGCAAAATGAAGTGAAGTCGCTTGTCTGATCTCCGAGCTCCGGTGGGGATGGTATTTCAGATGAACTCCATGGCCAGACCCTAGAAAGGGCCTCTCCAAGCCCCACAATGGCTTTACCATTGGAAAACACTGGGCAAATAAAAGACCTCAAGGTCAACTCCCAGCTAGAGACCCATTGATCAAATCCAGACAACACTCCTGTTTTGTGGCCCATGGAAAGTCTGAAAACATTTTGAATCAGTTGCCAACGTTTTTTCATTGGGAAATTTTACATAAAAATCCAGAGATCTGGCTTCATTTGAAAAAGAAGCAGAACAATTGGCAACACAACTAGCGACTCTTCTGAGTGGCAGCTGCTTTCCTTAGAAGGGGGCCGCCTTGCCCTAGTGAATGCTGTGGAATTGACAGGCGTGTTGCTGCCCTGTCCTAACCTTCCCCTGGCCAAACCCTCTGTCCTTTGGTTTCTACTTGTTCCCACTCCTCTCCCCGACCCTCGTTTTCTTTATGGCCTCAGGCACATCCTGGAGACCTGGGGTCTCTTCACCCTGATTATTGCTCTTTGACTTGCACTGACTTTTGCTCTGAAGGCTGTTTAAAAAAAAAAAAAATTATTTATCAGTTAAAAGCACAGACTTTGAAGTCCTACATTCAAGCTCTAGCCTTGTTACTCTTCCACTCTGTGCTCCGGCCTGAGTCACTTAGCCAGCCCGAGCCTTGGTTTCCTAAGTGGGGATACTAATCATCTCCATTCCAAGTGTTGTCAGGAGGGGCACACATTACTGGAGCAAGAAATGATCGCTGGGACTGTCATTATTTCAATTCTAAGTCTGTTAAAAGCATTTCTAGACCACCCATCAAAAACAACAGCGAGAGACCAAAATACAAAACAAAGCAAAAATTCCCCAGAGACTGCCACCTCTAAATTACAGAGTCCCTGCAGACAGGATTACTTGTAGCTTTGATTAAAATTTGAATACTTTCTTCACTTTGGTGAAAAAAATAAATAAAATAAAAATTATTAGGGAATGAAATATGACATATAGGACCAAAAATGAAGTAGAGAAATGGGAAATGTCAAAATAGTAACACAAGAAGTTTAAAGAAGATCCATCTTCATTCTTCCTGCTCTACTGTGAGTTGGGAGAAGACATCTCTCGAGACGCCCACCCCTCGCCCAGCCTGCCCCCCGCCAGTCCTACCCGGTCCTCGGCCCACAGGCCAGCCTGGGTGTAGGGCCTCTCCTCCCCCTCGCCATCGGCCGTGCTGGGCCTCCTCAGCACCTCCTCACACTGCAGGCCGCAGAGGCTCTCCACATCCAGGTCAAATGTCTCATCCGAACAGAATATAGCCTCGAGGATGTCATCATCGGTCGTGAATAAGATCGTGTCTCCAAAGTGCTCCGGGGCTGCACGGGTTACCAGGAAGACGAGGGTCAACTCACCCCAAATCCCAATAATTTGTAGAACAGGAACTAATCAACTTTTGAGCTATAAAATCCCAAACCACTAACAATTCTTGATTTGCTTAAGCGAGACTTATTATTCTTCATGTTGGCAAATGGAAGTCATGGACCATAAGAACCATATAGATCTAATAAAGGAACCTAATCTAATGAGAATCACTGTGGTCAGTCATGAGAAAAGGTATGGGTGAGGCTTTGTAGCGGATGCTATTGGTGTCCCACATAGATCCCTACGGATCCTTTTGGGGGACGGGGGCTGGAGCCTTGACTGGAAGGACATGAAAGTTATGTCTGTAAGCTGGGAGACTGCAGGATTCCCAGTCCTGTCACCTTGCCTCAGGGCAGGACAAATTCTATAACTTATGCTCCAGAGCTCCCCTTGGGTCAGGCTGAGGTGGGCTTCCCCCTGAAACCACAGCCTTGCTCAGCTTCCTCTCTTCCATATCCTGCATCCTTCCCTGCATTATGGGGTCTCCTGAGAGCGCGCCCTCAATCAGTCCCTTGCAGAAGAATCCCCCTAGTCGGGTTCAGGCCAGTAACTAGATGAGGAGTTTAAATATGGCGAGCTCTTGCACACCCATGCTGCGAAAGGTGGAGAGGGCCAGGTCTGTGAAAGAAGAGAGACCCATCTGTCACTGGTTAGCCAGTGGGTTGTTTTCCCTCAGAGCCTCAGCGAATAGCAGGTAGGGGCTTCAAGGACATTCTTACAGACATACTGTACCTCCTGTCAAGGTTCCCGAGGCCTTGGCAATTTCTCCGTTAAAGATGCACTGTGCATCTAACAGGATCTCAATGTCCTTCACGCCACGGAAGGAATGTATCCGCGATTTGTTGTAATTCCAAATCCTGATCAGGGCGACGTGGCAAGGGTGCATGAAGTCAACAGAGATGGAGTGAGACCTGCCCGGCGTGAAGGGGGCCAGCCAGACGTGCATGTCGTCCTGGGTCCTGTTCACCCCATCGATGAGGTTGGTGACCACACGGGGGTCCTTCCCATAGGCTGGCAAAATGTTGATGTCGGGGGGGTCTGCTTGGATGTTCGCAATTTGCACCGGCTCGCCCTTGGAACTGAATATTTCTATTCCGTTAAGGCCAACGTAGTGCCTGTCCCCCCACGTAGACTTGATGTCGATGACCAGGCGCTGTCCATAAGGCAAGACGGGGATTTTAAAGTTGCTCCCGTCGTCTGTGTCGCTGGAGCAGCTGTCCTGCCCTTTCATGGGCTCCGGCTTCTCCTCCTTCCAGAAGGGCAGCTGCTCGCTGTGCCGGCTGCTCTTCTGCTGTTGCAGGAACTCGTCCAGGATGTCCCCCTGGAACGCCATGTTGGAGATGCGCCCCCGATGGGAGCGGTCAAAGGCACTGAGGGAGTTCCACGACTCGTGCAGTGTGTGCTCCTGCTCGCTGTGCCACCAGGACCGCGGCAGCGTCCTGGACCAGGCGTCTTCTGGAAGAAAGGGCACATGACGGGTGAAGCCCCATTAGTGGCGCGTGTGGAAGTGGGGACCCTTAGGGATTGTCTCATCCAGCAGCTCTCAGCTGGGTGCACTCGCCCTCAGGGGGACATTCTAGAAACCCATCACTGTCTCTATGACTGTTGACCCTGCTGACACTTGATAGGCGGGGCCAGAGATGCTAAAATCCTGGCCTGCAGGGGACAGTCCAGGCACAGAGCATGGTCTCCTGTCTCAGCAACATTCAGGCTGGTGAAAAACTGTTTACGGTTACCTTAGTTTGGAACCCAGTTGTTTTACAAAAAGCAAAGTATTTCTGAGAATGCGACTACCATGCAAATCAAGGGAGGACTATTTGTGTTGGAACCTTTGCCAGAAGCCATTCCCCACTTCAGAGACTTGCAAGATGGGGCAATGCTGCTGCCTATGGCCTCTGAGTCAGCAACCCAAGGGTCTGCTCCTAAGGCTGTCACAGCCGTGTGGCTTGAACAGTATTTTCAAAGACTGCCTAGTAGCAAGTGGAAGCCTCGTGAAAGAAGGTTAAATGAAAAAAAGCCAGCTATGCAATAACCTGGTGTGGGCAGCACGCACCCATGTGTTAATATGACCTTTATGAGTGGTGAGTAGAAAAGGCTCTTACTTCTGTCTTTGTCACCTTATCTTCCAGGTTCCCTACATGTATTATTTTTATAATCAGAAAAAAATGCTATCGAAAAACCAAACCGCCCAGGTACATTATAAGGTAATGAGTTTACTTCTACACGTGGCCAAACTAGCTCCCAGAGCTGAAGCTATGTCCCTAGCATGTGACAGGCAGGGGCCCAGCCCTCAGAGGACGGCTCTGAAGGCCCTGCCCTCCTCCTCGTAGAATGTAATCGCTCCGGCGTGCTCATCAAGCAGCGGCCTGTCCTCACAGCCTCGCCATGGCTAGGTGCCATCTAAGAATGTCATTCTGGAAAAACAGCAGCTGATGACAACGACATTCTGTTTTTTCTCCTTTCATATCATACTGTGCCCTGCACTCCATTTTCTGCCTGTCTCCTAGGGGGCCCGGCTCCATCAATTATCTCTTTTCTCCAGAATCTTCAATCACTCCTTCCCCACTGGTACCTTCCTCTCTCTCTGCCTGCAGACATGCATAAATCTCTCTTACCTGAAAGAAAAAGGAAGCCGGCCTGGCCTTGTGGCCCCCTCCTTCACCACAGTCTTTCTGCATCCTCAGCACCAGCATCCTCTCTCAATCTGCTTCCTCTTGTCAAGTTATTGTTTTGCCCACCCAAGCTCCACTTCCCCTCTCCTAACAACAACACCCTGATTTTCCCTTGGGGATCCCCCCCACCACCTTCAGGCCATCCAGATTAGGCAAACATTGACAGCATCCTTCCAAGCTGGGCTCATGAAAGGAACTAGGGGAGAAAAGGGCTCTCTTTAAACTGGCGCTGCTGAGCTGGTGGGATGCAGGTGTGAGTTGCCGGTGGCCATCTTGCTACACTGTAGGGGGTAGCTGACTGAGGAGGAAGCCAGCACAGTGAACGTGAGCCAAGAGATGGGGAGAGTCCTGAAGACGCCATTCGAGCCCCTGGATCCGGCTATGCCGGAAGTCACATCCTTGGTAGCTTTCTGTCCCTTGCATCCATGAGTCCTACAATTCCCATGCCCCCCCACACACACTGAAACAACTTTCTCCAAGTTCACAATGACTCCAAGTACACAATTTTTTCTCGGTCCTCATTCCATGCTTAACATCCTAGGCAAAGCTCCTCAGCTTGACAGCTCCCCTCCACAAGCTCAGGACACATTATGCCTTCCTGGTTTTCCACTTCTCTGCTGACAGCTCCCCGCTTTGTATGATACACCCCTGCTCCTTCCCACACCCTAAGTCTGGCTGTATGCCAAGGCCTCTGCTCCATCCTGTCCTCTCCACACTCTGCCCTCACCCATTTCCTGGCTCCCACACAGACACTGCGCAATGTTACATGTCAAGTTTCGGCTTCTCTCCCCCCACTTCCTATACCCCGGCACCATCTTCCAATTCCAACGACACCTTGGAAGGTCCAGACACGTCTACTCTCACTTCAAACTTCGTGTGCCTAAAACGTAGTTTGTCATCATCCCTTCTAAAGAGCACTGTCTCCACTATACTGAGAACAGAAAAATCAAAGAACAGCTAACGCCTCCCCATGTCCCCATGAATCTGAGCTGGCTCAGCCAACTTCTCTGGCCTCGCCTCGCACCATCTCTCCCACCCCCCATCACCCTGCTCCCGCCACGCTGGCCTCTCTCTGTTCCGTGGGCACGCCAGCTCTCTTCTTGCCTCAGAGCCTTTGTCCTTGCCATGCCCTCTATCAGGAAAGCTCTTTCCTCAGAACCCTGGGAGGCTGGCTCTTCTTGTCACCCTCTTTCTTAAAGAGGCCTGCTCTGTCCTGTTCCTGCTGTGTCCCAGTGCCTGGCTCAGAACCTGCACAAGGAAGTGCTCGGTAAATGTTTGCCAGTAAAGGGATGGACAGCTGGCATCATCATTATGCCCCCCGTGTTCAGACCTGGAGACCGAGGGACTCCCCTCCACCTGCTATTTTGCTGCACACCTGTCCTCTCTCCGCCTTCTCATCTGCCATTAAAAATGACCCCAGGGGTTTCTTCCATCCTTTCCTCCAGGAGTGAGGCTCAACATCTGACAGAAGGAACTTCCCATATGGATCGTCACAACTCTGGTTTATTGTGATTTGACTGCCACAGACTGAAATGAATGGCCTGGGTTGGTTTGCAAATACACCAAGGAGACAGCACCAAATGTCACATGTTTGGGACTCAGCCTGTGTTTCTGTACCTGAGTGTGCCAGAAAGACAGGACTTTGCTTTCATTCTGAGTCTGCTTTCTGACCTCTTCTACCCAACATGGACACTCTGGGTTTTAAAAGCAGAAGCTGTAGACTTTCTCCTGGACCTCGCAGATGTGACAGCAGGCTGGGACCTGCATTCCCCTCTGTCTGCGGGAGAACACACTACTCACTAGTCCCTGGGAGGTGGGGACTGGCTGGGGTCAGTGCTCTGTCCTCTGCTTCAGTCTGCAATCAACATAGTCTGGGAGGGACCACTGAAATGAGATGATGGGACTGAAGACTCAAAACTATCCCTCAGTTAATTAGAATATGAACTACAAAGTTCTGCACTGAGTTCATAAAAATCAATGGCACCACCATGAGGTATGCACTAATTGCCACTAACACAGGAAATGAAAAAGTATGTCGTGAGAAATAACATAGCCATGTTTATTCTCGATGAACCGCCCTTCAGTCAGCTGACTGAACAAAGAATGGACCCAACTTGGCCAATCAGCTTCTCTGAGACTTTGAAATTGACTGCTGGGGCCAGCGTCAGAAAATTGTGTCACGTTTGTGAGGTCACTTCCTGCTGTGTGCACAGAGCGAGAAAGCTGATCTCATGAGGAAGAGTGAGGGAAAGTGGACCTGCAGAGAAGCGGAGGCAGGGTCCAGCAGCCCTGGAGAGAGAGGGAGAAGCTTCCTAGGGAACGACCAGTTTCTGGTTCCTTCCAATCCTATATGGCGAGCAGCTACACTTCCTGTTATTTGGGGATCCAGGAGCTCCTCAGGCATCCCCCAAATAACACCCCCTTTACTGCTTACATTGGGCTGATGAAATTTCATTCACCTGTAGCCAACTGACACCTGACGAAGACAGTTCCAAAATGCATGTGTCATTACAATGGGATGCTCTGTTGGACAAAAGAATTTCCAGGCTGTGTTATGGTGACAACACAATTCCAGTCTCAGGGAGCAACCGGCAGTCACTCATTGTACCAGCATTGATGGAGGGCTCAGCCTACACCTTTCCGGAAGGGCATGGCTATGGGATTTGGCTCTACGTAATTGGCAATTTAAAATTTCCAAGCAACTTTTCTTTTTAGCAAGCTTGGCTTAACAAGCATTGAATCTCAAGGGCTCAGTTCTTAATGTGTCACTGAGCCAAGTAGTAAAATGCCTGGAAAGAAATTAAAGCGAGACAAAGTTTTCTGAACTTGGATGAGCTAGAATAGCGCCCATCACCTCAGAACTCCCAGAGGCTCTGTGGGCTTGTTTCCCAGGAAAGCTCGGAATTGCCTGGCTCCCCTGGGCGGCTGACGATGGCTGCAGAAACAGGGCAGAGTTTTGAAGCATGGATTCTGGAGCTGGATCACCTGCGTTCTGCTCCGCCCTTTACTGGCTGCATCACCTGAAGAAAGTTACTTAAATCTCATATTTTCTTTACCTGTAAAAGGGGGCTGGCATGAGGATTAAACAAGCTAATGTGAGTACCTTGCCTGGACAAGGGCCTGGCTTACTGCAACGTGCTCCACATCCAGCCACCACAGTCCCTTCTTCCCACAGTCCCTCCCGTACTCGGAGGACCCACCATGAGCCACACAGAACAGACACAGGCTGTTCCCTCAAAGAGCGTCTCGGCCCTTCTCTTCCACTCCGCTGTCCTCCCCAACACCCAGTCTCAGAGTTAAGTCTTGGCAGGAGTGGGCAGGGCTGTGGAGCCAGCAGAGGCAGCTCTGCCTGGGAACAGGGAGCCAGTTGCTCACCACAGGAAGGCACAAAGTCTGAAGGTCTTGCTCTAGTGTCCTAAGTGACATACCAGGGGTCTGAAAGAGGCCACAAACTCTCCACATTTCTACGTGTAGATTTGGGCTGAATGCAGACCTCTGGGGACTGCCTATTAGTCAATAATGGAGTAGATGCTGATGTGACTTGTTAAAAAATATATACAGTTGACCCTTGAACAACACGGGTTTGAACTGTGCAGGTCAACATCAGTGTGATTTTTTCAATAAATATGTATAGTAATGTAAATGTATTTTTCTCTTCCTTATGATCTTAATAACTTTTCCTTTTCTCTAGCTTACTTTATTGTAAGAAAATAGTATATAATGCGTATAACACATATACAAACATGTGTTGATCGATTGTTAATGTTATCGGTAAGGCATCCAATCAACAGTAGGCTATTAGTCATTAAATTTTAGGGGAGTCAAAAGTTATATGTGGATTTTCAGCTGCACAAGAGGTTGGCACCCTGACCCCTGTGTTGTTCAAGGGTCAACTGTACATTGGTCTTGCCTACAGATACACCAAGAGGCAGAGTCCCAGAATGGGGGCAGGGATGGTGATGCTGAGAAAGAGCAGCAGCTAACATCTGTTGGGTGCCCTATGGGCCAGGCACTATACAAAGTACTGTGCATGTGCGGTCTCACCTGATTCTGCCAGCACCCATGAATTGGGTATTACTGGCATCATTTTACAGACAAGGAAACAGGCTCAGAGAGGTTTCAAGCTTGCTCCTGGTGCGAGTTGGTGAAGAGGAACCAGAATATGTGCCCAGGCAGTCTGACCGCCAGGCTCCTTCCTGTGCAGTGCCGGGGAAGGTTAAATTCAGAGGATCTAGGGGTGAGTACTATCTTGGTAGGTCTGAGTCCTTCCTGGACAATAAAGGGTGGACATTATTCCAGTGTTGGAATAATGGCCACCACTTGTGGGGCACTTTTCACGTGCCAGGCTCTGGATACTATTTCGAAGGCATCATCTCATTCCTCACAACACTGAGGAGGAGGCGGCGGCAAAGGGGGTGTTCATTCTCATTTCACAGACGAAGATGCTGAGGCTCAGAAAGCGCAAGTGCCTGGCTCTATGAGTTCCAGGTCTGTAAGGAGCAGAGTGTGGATTCAAATGGTTTGACTCCCTGTTGCTCTCTGCACTCCTCCCCAGTACCAAATCTGAGTGCAAATATGCAAAGCCCAGCCTTTGGTACCTCCTTTCAGATCTACGGCAAAGTTCACAAAGCAGGTGAGACCTGCCAGCAGATGTGTATTTTCTTTTTTTGACCTGCACAGTGGTTTAAACGTAATCTTGATAAGTCACCAGTCCTCGAAAATAGGAATATTCTACACTTCTGATTTCTCTTGTTGAGAGGAAAAGGGATACCTGGAACATTGGCCTATTCCTGGATGCCTAAAAGCAGCTTGACTGCTGTAGCAGCTGTGCCCTTTAGAGGGGCTTGAGCTCTCCAATTAGCCACAGTCCTCACCACTCCCTATAGCACTTGTGACACCCAGGTAAGCATCACTTGCTGTTTATCATCACAGTTGTGTTATTTTTCTAACCGTACAGTTAAAAACAAAGTGAAGTAATTAGAGACCGATGTCTCTATCAGAGGTGGAATAATAAAGTCTAGATTGGAAAAGCCATGTACTACAAGATAAAAATAAGCAAAGGGACATAACTTGGTGGCAATGATAAATATATCTATGAGTTTAACATACAAAGTGTGTCTTGACCATTTCACTCATCCACCTATGTAGCTCCTGAGACAGAAAATTTGTGACCTCTAGTTGAGAGGAAACCCCTTGCAGATGAGGAAACTGAGGACCAGGGAGAAAAATGGCTCACTGCCATTCCGTGGCCTCCCCCAGGGATGATGGAACCCAAGTCAGACTGCTTCTGGAGCTTACCTCTGTCTGCGAGCTGACCATCGCCACGCCCACTGCTGAGGGCATCCTTCTTTGGGCCCCTCCTCCCACTAGCAGGGCGCTCCCTGTTGGGGGGCTGGTTAAAGATGTCGAAGTCATCATAGCAGACTTTGGGGGTCACCCTCTGGGCTCTCTCCCCTGAGACGACATTCCAGCTGCTCCCCCGCGCCTGCTCACGTCTGGAGCCTTTATCCCTGGCCTCGGTCTCTCCAGGACCTTCACCGATGATGTCACCGATGACGTCCTCTGACAGAAGCCTGTCTTTCCAGTCCAGTGGCTTCTCAGGACTCAGCCAGAGGGGTTTTGGCTTCTTGCCGCCCTGCTTCTTGCCTTTCCCTGTGGGAGAAGGCTGTAGCCAGGATGGGGTTTTCCCTGGAGGCTCAGAGACTTTTCTGCCTGTGAGGTTTTCCAGCTGTTGGTCAAGAGGAGGACACTCCACAGGGGGTGTGGGAGGAGGGCCACTGGGCACGCCTCCCATTGAGGCTGAGGGTGCTAAGGAGCTGAAGCCATCCTCTAACTTGGACGAATTGTCTTCCATGCAATCAGGAGAACTCAACCTTTCATCAAACAAATCTCCTGGTGAGGAAACCTTCTCATCTACTACTGCTCCAGCTGTCTGTGAGCAACTGACACTGAGCTCTTTGTCCCCATCTGTGCCAGCCACCATGCAGGCATCTTTGCTTTCTTCTGAGTGGGCATTAATGGTATTCTCCATTCTCTCATTCTCATTTTTCAGGCCAACCAGGATGCTCTGGTCAGCCGGGGCCTCCCCACTTCCTTTGTCTAACTGACCATCAAAGATGAGGTTTTTGTTGACATAAAGCTTCACATTTTTGGCACCAATGTCAAGATCCTGAAAACACAAAATTTAACAAAATGACAATGTGTGGAATCAGAACGATGTATCAAATTTTGAAAGTAGAAGATAGAAAAAGAGAAACGTGGAGTAGAAACGTGAGCTTTCTAAAACCACAACACTGGGAATGTTAAATAAGGCTCAGTCTCATTTCTGTGTGAAGTCTTACATGCTCTATAAATCAAAGGACTTTCACAAAGAGGCGCCTCAATCGTCTTTATCATCATTACTCCCTACTGAGACATTTGCGATCGCCTGCTAATTGGTCTCCCTGCTTCCTGTCTCTTGCTGCTTCAACCTCAACTTCACATTGCCACCACAGTTAATTTTCTCCCAGAGCAGATCTGGCCAGGTCACTCTACCTTGTGAAATCCTCAGGGTTTTTTTTTTTTTTCACCTCAGCTTTCTTTAGAGTATGGTTCCTCGGCCCTCTGTGTCAGAAAAGCTTGATGTGCACATAAAATACAGACTCCCTGGTTTAATGGGTATCATATTTTGGGTGTCCTGAAAGCAGAGCCCGAGGCAAGGACTTGAGTGCAGATAGCTCATTTGGCAAGGTACTCCCAAGAGAGAGTGGGGAGAGTCAGATAGGGCTGGAGAAAAACCCCAAAAGTTTATGAGTTGGTCACTGCTGCAGGTGACTGGGACTCTATCCCACTGAGGACCCACATAATGTACCTCAGAGTGTCCCTCCAAAGGTGAGGGGCGCTTATCCACTGACTCCCTTCCTTGCTGCTGAAGGTTGTCCCTGAGGACAATGTGGCTTTGGGAGAAGCCCCCTTCCCCAACAAAGAAAGGCAGAAGGCCTGAAAGCACTAGAGGGGTACCCTGTCAGCCTGCGGACTATCCCCCCTCAGCTGTGGCTGCAATCAGAGAAGAGCCTAAGGGATGTGGTATGGAGGTTGTACTTGTAACAGGTTCTCCAAGTGATTCCTTTGCAAACCAAAGGTGGACCACCTCTGGCTGATGAGATGAATTCCGAGCCCCGCAGCATCACATAACCAAAGGGTCCCTGGCTAGCCTCATGTCTCTTTCTTCCCCGACACATGAACCCCGATATTGTGTAGGTATTCAACACATCTTCATTCACGCTTAAAATGAAATCACACCTCCTCCTGCTACTGCCCTATCCGTCCATTCCTCTTTACAAAACAACACTTTTAAAAAACAGCTGTATCGAGCAATATAACACAGTAAACTACATTTTTCAAGTGTACAACTTGGTAAGTTTTAACACAAGTATACACCCATGAAATCATCTCCACAATCAAGATAATGAACACGTCCATCATCCCCGTGGGTAGTCCCTCCGTCCCCCTCCTTACCCATCCTCAGGTGACCACCCATCAGCTTTCTGTCACCGTAGTTTGCATTTCCTGGACTTTTACATGAAAGGATCCCCATGCTGTGTACTCTTTTCGTTCAAGTTCCTTTCATTCAGCATAATTGCTTGGGGATTCAACCACATTGTGCGAATTAATAGTTTCACTCCTTTTTCTTGCTGAGGAGTACCTCATTGTTGGGGTGGCCAGCATTTGCTCGTCTGTTTGCCTTTACGGCAGACTCCTCGCTGTCACCGCTGCTCCCCGTCCCTTCTCTCTTGGCCCTGCTGCAGTCAGGCCTTTACCTCCACTTCTCCATGGATCCCACCTTGCCAAGGGCACCGATGAGTGGGGTAGCAAGATCTCCTTGTTCGTCTGGGACAATCCTGATTTACTCCTGTTGTCCTGCTGTAATCATTCTTACAGTCCTCTTTTCACTCTCACAGTCAATTTTAGGGCCCTGCAGGTTGCCAGGTCCACTGGGAGACCTGGGCTGCTGCCAGCAGTACTTGTGCAATCGACCGCCCCTCCCCCGTGGAGCTCACCCCATGCTTCTGGCTCTGTGGCCCCATGTGCTCCTGGTTTTCCTCCCGCCTCGGGCGAGGTGGCCCCTAACTGGCTCCCCTCTGTTCCTCCCCTCAGCTGGGCCCCCAGGTTCCCTGCACTCCCTCACTAGGGGCCTCCCCTGGGCCCAAGGCCCTAAATACCAGCTTTGTGCTGATGCTCCTGAATATTTTAACAGCCAATCTTGACCTCTCCGCTAAGCCCCTAGAGGCCATGCAACCTCTCTTCTTGGATATCTAACAGGTGTCTCAACCTTAAAAACCTGCCCCAAACAGAATTTTTCACTCACTTTCCCCAAAACTAGTCTTTTCCCATCTTAAAAACGGTCGTACCATTCAATCAGTAGCAAAAACCCAGGAGTCCTCCCTGCCCCTTGCTTTCTCACTCTTAGCCAGTCTGCCAGAGGTCCCATCGCTAAAACCCCTCCCAAATCTGACCTCGTCTCCCTGAATGAGCGCTGCCTCTTTGCCCAGGCCACCATCACTTCTCCCTGAGACTCTCCCATAACCTCTGACTCCGTCTCTCTGCTTCCACTCTGCACTGTCACTGCACCCCCCACCCCGGACACAACACCCTTCATTTTGTACATAGTATCCAATCTTTTTTAAACAATGTATCAGATCATGGCAGCTCCCTGCTTAAAACCAGCTGGTGATTTTATACTACACTGAGCCTGCTTGATCTGGTCCCTGCTGATGTCCCTGGCCTGGCCCCTACCGCACTTTCCCTGCCCCGTCCACGCTGGTCTGATGCCATCTGTTCCCACCGCGGAGTGCTGGGCTGGGATGCCCTGTCCCAGCTGCCCTCAAGGCTGGCTCCTCCTTGTCTTCACAGAGGTCTCCCTGAGCCTCTCTCCACAGCAGCCCCGGCCCCATCCAGTCCCTTTCTCTATCCCATCACCCTGTTTTGTTTTCTTCTCATCTCTGAAACGGTCTTCTCAGCTTTTTAACTTATTACCTCCCCCACACAAAGTTGAGCTCTGAGAGAGCAGAGGCCCTTGTCTAATCCTGTCCAGGGTCTAGCACGTTCCTGGTACCTGGTAGGCACTCACCAATCACTTTGGAACTATCAGTGAATAAACACTGGCATATTCTCTCAGGGCAGTGCCGCTCTCTAACAACATTCCGAGAGCAAACCTGGGCAGAAAAATGGCAGCCTGCTGGTGTCACCCCAGATCGTTCTCCATCTTGCTCTTGGGAAATGGGATTGGAGACCCGAGAGGTGTCCATCTACTCTTATTTCCCCCCTTAGCCCTCCTGAAAGATAAGTGAGTGAGCTCTAACTAAATTTCTAGTTCACGAAGTCATTGCTACGGAGGTTTCTGCGGCAATTTAAAATGAGACCCCCTCAAGCCTGTGTTACACCACAGGAACTCAGCTTCAATCATCCAATTGCAGGATGGCAGGCTACTATTTGCCGACTGTCAGAAAAGTCGATTCTCAAAGCACTCTTTTACATGTTTATATGGATGTGTTCTCTGTTTAGCAGAGGCACAGAGCAGGTGCGTGATGTGAATTAATCAGGAAATAGCTGTTTGAGAAGGACAGCATGGGCAGCTTTCAATAACTAGTTCCGTAAAATTACTGCCATGGAAACATCTGGTGAGACAGAAACGCTCTCATTGAAAGAGGCTGTGGGATGGTGGGGAGGCCTTCCAGCCCGGCACCGTCATGAGGTGGGCATCCTGGCTTTCATAATGGGATGTCTGGCTTCCAAAATGTGTTTGTCTACCTTTCATGAGCATTCTGGAGTACCACCTGACCTCTAACCATCTGCTGCCTGGCTCTCTCCAGGAAGTCTGGCTCAGTAGGGACAGGGGGAGGGAAGCAGGCTAGGAAAGGGGTGCACCCTCTGTGCCCAGGGGGCCAGACAGGTAGGACGGAGGTGGGATAGGATGGAAACTACAGGGAGTGGTAGGGGCTGTGGGGAGCTGGGAGGCTCACGATCTGCCTGATGGTGCTCATCTCTGCAAAGTTGCCAGTGCCCTGCAGGCCAAACAAGCCTTCTCTGTGGGCAGACCTGGCCTGAGGATCACCAGTGGGATGCTGGGAGGGGAACGAGTAGCAGTCACTTTTCTGGCAACACCAAGTGTGAAAAATAAAAGGCCCACGCAGTCCTTGGAACAACTCTGTCTTACACATGAAGAAACCGGGGCTCGGCCATCACAGAGGTCATGCAGCTGGTATGAGGTGAACCACTCTGGCTGGCATGCCTGAGGTCCCTTTGGGTCAAGCAGGACTAGAAGGCCTCAGTCTGGGCCAGCGTTAGGCTTGCTGGCCACTGGTGGAATCACCTGCATCCGGTAGAACTCAGAGCCCCACTTTTAACAAGTCCCTGTGAACTATCCCTCTCCTACCCACACTCTGCCTCCCTCCTCAGCCCTCAGAGGCAATCGCTGTGGGCACTGGGTGGGGGTGTATACACTGCGTCCTTCTGGATTTTTTCCTACAGATATACGGGCATGTTGACGTGACTGCTATCACGCTCAAGGGTGCAGTGAGAAGCCCTGTGAGATGCACTGCGCATCACGGGAAAAACAGAGTGGAGGTCTTTGCAGGTCCACATTCCTCAGCATCCCCACAGCAAAGCTCGGCATAAGGGATGTCTTTGAGAATAGAGCCAGGGGAAAAATTCTCTCGCTCCTGAAGAATCAGCCTGTTTCCTGCTTTGCAATGACTAGGACTTTAGTCCTGACTCTTTCCTCCTTTGCTGGCTTCTGAGAAGTCTAGGGTGAAACTGTCCTTCTGATTTCCTTCACCTTTAGAAGGTGTGTGTGTCCTTGTTTCCTTGATGCTAATATTTTCTTGCTTGTTTTACAAGAGTTATTCTTATTCCTTTGTTGACACTGCCTCAAAGTCCTTTTGCAGCAGATTTTCAAAAGGGCACTTTGAAACTCTCACTGGCAGGTGGCTAACGGGAACATCTTTCCTAGCCCACATCCCGACTGTATCTTCCTTACAGTTGATGAGAACCAAGCATATTGAGACTGCAAGGCAATTTTAATATAACAATATTAAAATTATTTTGATTTAAGTAAGTTAATTGACTTGGCAGGGCCACTTTCCTCCCTGGCCCCAGCATCGAACGACGTGCCACTTCCAGCGAGCACAGGAATTGTTCCACAAAGACTGGTGGCGGCCCAGCTCCTTTATGACAACAACCCAAACAGAGGTGTGGGCTTCTGCACTCACAAGGCATCTTCCCCAGAGACAAACACCTGCCTTAAGCACAGCAGACAAACCCTGAAGAAAAACATTTGGAGCAAAGCACTGGCTCGGCCTAAACGCTAAGTGCCAGGGAACGTCCATTAGAGCAAACTCTTGGTGTGCGCGGGCTCGACCTCAGCCACACACAGCCTGCGGGGGCCACGCTGCAGTCACCCAACTCCAGTGGCTCTGTTATTGACTGGGAGCACCCACTGGCCGCACTACACAGGGAGAACGCGAGCTGCTGTCCTGTGCTGCTCTCTTCACCCATGAGTGCTGGCTGCAGAACAGGAGGGGCCCGGGTGCGGTGGGCTGACTGGGGGGTGCTTATACCGAGGACCTGGGGAGTGAGCTGCTGCTGATCAGAAAGCCACTACACAGGCTTTGTTACCTGGCTGAGGGTCACCTCCTCTAGGAAGCCCCTGGCCCTCCTGGTTTCCCTCGCCTCCCTCCTCAGGCAGAGTCAGGGGTCCTCCACCAGGCCCTCAGAGTGGGCTTCCAACCTCCATCTCTGCACCTCCCTCCTGCTGAGTGTCTACATGTGCACACCCATCCTCACCTAGGGGGAGATCTTCAAGGATGAGGAACGGGCCTATGCTTGTCTATGTTGAGACCCAGCTCTGGGAACTAAACTTGTTTGTGGAACATCTGAACTTGAATGCTGTTTTATGGGGAGAAGACCTCAATGACCTTTTATGTGTACCTTGGGAAGAAGATCAATAAAAACTATTCTTTGTGATATAGAAACTTGAAGAAGATGGTGGGACACTGTGACATTTAATAAGCAACATCTAACCAACTACACACCAGGCTCTGGGCCAACACTCTGTCACCTCCCCACCCCCAACATCACAGACTCAGTGGACAACGGATGTGGATGGGACCTAACAGATTGGGTCACTGGTGGTGAACCTATGCTGCTTTGACTCACAGAGCAGTTAAAAATGTCAGGACTAGTTGAGAACATATAAAAATTGGGAGCTTTCACATAACAATGTGCATTTCTGGCCTCTCTTGAAAATATAGCCCACCTGGCATCACAGGACCAGAGCTGAAGTATTGAGTGACAACTGCCCTAAGCAGGGCACAACTCTCCAGGACCAACCACTGTCTCTCTCTATGGAAATGCAGGATGGTGTTGTGGGCACCAGACTGCCTGGTAGTGATGTGAACACCAGCAAATTGCTCTGCTTTTCTGGGCCTCAGTTTCTCCATCCGTAGAAAGGAGCTGATCATCGAAGTACCCATCTCATAGTAGTGCTGCACGGAATAAAAGAGCTGATATACGTAAAGACCTTTCGAGCACTGTCTGGCACATAATATGTGCTCAAGAAACGTGAGCTGCCATCATTATTTTGTATCCAGTCCACTGCCTAGATGTATGTACCTGCCAAGGCCAGCTGCTGAGGGCTAGCGTGGCCCAGAGATCCCCAGCTCCCCTGAGGCCTAGTGCAGCAATCCCTCCATTCCTGGCAGAGCCTGGCAGCAGGCATAGAAAGAACCCCACTGGCTCTGGGGTGGGGCCTGGAATTACTCTCGCTGCCTTACTCCACTAGATCTGGGCTGAGGCCCCAGCACGCAATTCTTACAATTCTATTCAACCCAACAGGAGCACGTGGACCCTTTCGGAGTCCTGGCCTGTGTGAGATGCAGAAGAAGAAAGCCTGGGCTCCTCTCCTTAAGGAGTTCACAGCGGTTTGTATAATAAGGGGTCACAAACTCAAATACTTGCAGCACCATAGCCATGGGGGGCATGGGGACTGTGGTGAGCTAGAGAACGTATGCCTGCAAGCCCAGAAGAGGCAGGGGCCACCCAGCTCTGGCCTGTGAATGCCACGTAGGAAGTGTCGCCAGCCTAACAAAAGTCAATTTTCCAATGATGTCGAATGTTCCACCAGCTATGCAACATGATAAGGGCCAAACGGAGCATGTCTACAGGATGGATTTGGCCAGGGGGCACCAGCTTGGGGCACGGGAGGCTCAGGAAACTAAGGAACCCTCTGGAAGCACGTGACTCTGCCTGGAAGGGTGTGGCTGGTGACTACCAGAAGGAGCCTGGGGCAGGGCAGGGCAGTAGCTGGTGGGTGAAGAGACTTAAGCGGGATCTTGATGTTTCCAAAGGCATGGTGGGTCATAAGAGGGGCTGGGCACTCTGGGTGCTGGGAATGGCAAGGCGCAGAGGACAGACTAGTTTTATAAGGACCAAGCAGAGGTAAAAGTTACACAACTGCATAAGGCCAGAAGAGCCAAGAGCTAGTCTTGAGATCAGAGCGTGGAAAAGGGTCTATTTGACAGGCAGAAACCATGCATGGGGGTCCAGGTGAGCATCACAAATGGGAGAGGTGATGTGGTGTAAGGACAATTGTGTCCCTGTACTGGGGAGACAAGCAGAAGTGGCAGAACTGTGGTATGTACCTCAGCTATACCGAAGCTTCCTGGTATGGATGCGGCCTAGTATGGCCTGATCTTCCAGTTTCTTAATAAAAGTAAAAAATTCACCTAAATAAATAAAGCCTTCTAATATTTAAATGTTAGCAATTGATTCAAAAAATTTCAAAGCACCAAATGAGCCAGCTAAAATCTGTCTGCGCTGCTGTTGGTGGGCTGGAGCACAGCCTCTGTGTCATGGTCTTGTTCCCAGGATGTCCCGTGGGAAGCACGTGTTGGCAATGGGCTAAGGCCACTCCCGTGAGGCACTCGGCAGCTTCAAGGCCCTTGGTTCATCCACCCTCATCACCACACTGGCCCCACTGAACTGCGATTTGCTGTCATCCCCCTGGTCCCTCCTGCTTGAGAGTGAGCTCTCAGGAGAAGCCGGCATGTCTGATTCCTGGCCCCAGCACAATGCCTGAGCGTGAGGTGATTGATAAGCCTCTGCTGATGAGGTGGAGGGACTGAGCAGATGAGCCAGTGGAACCGGGAGATGGATGAGGATGCTGCTTGTGGTGATGAGTCCTGCGCTGGGGCAGCAGACAGAAAGGGGGAAAGACAAGCTGGGTTTGGAAGGAGACGGGTTTTGATAATGGAAATGGTAGGACTTAGAGCAGGGGTGTCTAACCCCCAGTCTGTGGACCAGTAAAGGTCTGTGGCCTGTTAGGAACCGGGCTGCACAGCAGGAGGTGAGTGGTAGGAGAGCAGGCGAAGCTCCATCTATATTTGCAGCTGCTCCCCAGCACTGGCATCACTGCCTCAGCTCCACCTCAGATCATCAGGCATTAGATTCTCATAGGAGCACCGGTCCCTGGTGCCAAAAAGACTGGGGACCACTGACTTAGAGAGAACTGACAGTGAGAGGTAAAGGGAGGAGAGGAGGATTCAAGGTGGGAGTCAGGCGCTGCTGCAGACAGCAGAAGGAAGTGGAGGCCAGGAGTGGTGGGGCAATTCCACTTCTGGGCATTTATCTGCATGAAGTGAAATCACTATCTTGAAAAGATAATAGCACTCTCTTGTTCACTGCAGCATTATCTACCCCAGACAAGACATGGAGACAACCTAAGTGACCGATGAATAAATAACAAAGGTGTGATACATAATATATGTGTCTGTATAGATATGTATATATACATACATACAATATGGAATATTATTCAGCCACAAAAAGATCTTACCATTTGCAACAACTTGAATGGACACTGAGGGCATTGTGATTAAGTGAAATAAGTCAGACAGATATTGTATAATTTTACTTATATGTGAAATCTAAAAAAAAACCTGAACTGAGAGATACAGAGAACAGATAGGTGGTTGCCAGAGACGGGAGTTGGGGGGTAGGGGTGGGGCTAAATAAGTGAAGGTGGTGAAAAAGTACAAACTTTTAGTTATAAGACATGAAAGTCCTGGGGATGTCATGATCAGCACGGTAACTATAGTTAATAATACTGTGTTGTATATTTGAAAGTTAAGAGAGTAGATCTTAAGAGTTCTCATCACAAGAAAAAAAAATTTGTAACTGTATGGTGATGGATGTTAACTAAACTTTTTGTAGTAATCATTTCAGTATATATACACATATCAAATCATTACAGTGTATACACCTTAAACTAACACAATGTTATACGTTAATTATATAATTAAAAATAAAGTAATAAAATAAAATGCAGTTTCTCAGTTGCACTAGCCACATTTCACGTTCTCGATAACCACTCGCTCCTGACTATGGCTACTGTACTGGACAAGGCAGATATAGCATTAATTAAATATAGTTATTAATATCATTGCAGAAAGTTCTATTGGGCAGCACTGGTCTAGACTACCATGACATGCCACTGGGAAAATCTAACATCCATTCATCCACCTATTCATTCATTCATAAACTACTTAAAGAGCACCATTTCTGTGTATAAAATATATGCCTGGGTGTCTGTCCTGCCTTACTCACTGTCGTAGCTAGGCTGGAGGTGGCATCTGAATGGTGACGTGAGTAAAGATGGTGTCGGTGTGCCTGTTTTACTGAAGGGTGGTACCATGTAGCAGGTAACTAACGCTGTTATAAAGGAAAACAGTGGGGAGACACTGGAAGCCCACTTTTTGTGTGGGTTATTACATACTTTAGAAGGGAGACTATTGTTTCCTTCCTCCCAAGAGATGTTTCTCTGCAGGGGAAGTAGCACTGAGAAAACCAGAGAAAAACCAACAGACCTTCCCAGCTCTGTCCCTTACAACTTACCAGCTGGGCAAGTCATTTAACTGGAGAATATCAAAAACTCTGACAGACTTATTATCATGTCTTCTTTCCGAGCCCAAGGCAGACATCGCAAATCAATCATGTACCCTTTCCTTGATGAACCATAAGAAAAGTTCCAGATCTTTCTTAAGACAGCACTGCAGGCAGCCATTTCCAAACAGAGTGGGCAGAAGAGACATAATCTATATGCCCCATGGCATCTCACTATTCCAGCCCCAGCTTCTTCCTCTACATGGTGGGGACTTACGACACCCACCGAGCAGGACTGCTGGGGGGTTAACTGAGATGGTTCACTTGTTTGGTTATTTGTTCACACGCCACATATTCGCTGAGTGTCTGCCGGATGCCTCACGCCTGCCCCATACGCACGGCGCTGTCTAAAGGGCAGCTGTGATAAGTACAGGCATCTGTGTGCTGGTGTAGACGGATTCTAACCCTCATGTCCTTACTTTCCCCTGAAGTCCCTCTCCTCTGGGCCAGCTCACACTTGCCACATCACCTAGTGAAGGGGAAATGAGCCCATAAAACTTAGCCTGAGAATTTAATGGGAGCATATTTTCTAGCACCTTCTTTTCTTACGTTCTGAAAAAGCCGTGGTTGGATTAGCCCCCACATCTGACTTTGCTTCCTTGGATTCCTATACACACTGTATTAACAAGTCATGTCTACCAGGGTGAGCTATATTTCCTATAAACTCTCATTTTATCTCCTCTAAAACACACAGTAATAGCATTCTCTGGAGAATATTAAATCAAACCAACCTGCAGCTGCATTCGTTGGCGCTTTCTGCCCTCGGTAAATTCTGGCAACAGATGGGTGTGCGTTGCATAAGCAGTGCCCTCGGGGTGGGGAGACTGCAGCCCACACCCTGCTGTGTGTGTAGAAATGCCTCGTGTCTCCAGTCCCTGCTCCTCAAAGTGGCCACAATGACCCTCTGATGCCCTACGCCTCCTTTTTATTCTCAGCACACAAGGAAGGCTGAGTGCAGGTTAAAGAAGAGGCAGGCCATGGCCAAAAGGAATGAAGCTTATCTCCTTTGTAATCCAGCACAGAAAATCCGCTTTTCTTAACCTGAGATATACATTCAGTGACAGCGCCAAGCTACAGGGCATGGGCTTGGGCAGCCAACACTGTTTCGTTAGCCATTCCTGAAGATGCTGGTGACTGCCTGTCAGGAAGTGCCCAGAGGACACAGGCATGAGAGGATACGACCCTAGATGCTGGGCGTGCACTGCAGGGCCTGGGGACAGCCTGTAAAAACACAGGAGGCAAGGGTAGGCCCGTGGAGAAGGGGAGGCTGACACTAAACTTCCTCACTTATTCTGTTGGTTTGGATTTGTTCTTAAATTTTAACTTTAGGTATTTGTTGTTAAAAACTTAAAAACAGAAATCAGAGAAAGCTTTCTGTCTCTTCTCCGAGGCAGCACTGTGCATGAAGAGAGCCCACTGGGACAGTGTCCCTAGAGCCTGGAAGATGTTTATTGGTAGCTGGCTGGCTGGCTGGCTGGGAGAATCAGCGGGAAGTAGTACAGAAGAGAGGAGGGAGGAGCATGGACTCTTCTGATGGATCCCCAGCCTGCCTCTAACCTGCACATGACCTTGTGCGAGCACCCTGACACTCTTATTCTCAGTCTCTCATCCGAAGATCCAAAAGGGTAAGACAACTGCTTATGGGCTCCTGGGGAATGAACTCATTCATTCATTCATTCATTTGACAGCCACATATTTCCACTTTAAACAGAGCAGCTGTGGACACAAAGAAGGGTCTGCTTCCAAGACGCCTACGGTGCTGCAGGGGAGCGGGTGCTGATCCCGGCGCAGGGCGACAAAACACATTCATGAAGTCTCGAGGTTGTGCAAGGGTCAGGAGGTCAGGCTGGCCTCCTGGAGAAAGTGACCATTGGGGTTTTTTAAGACTAGGAGGCATACGCAGGCATTCTGAGTTGAACCAGATGGGAAAGGCCCAGGACTAACAGTGTAACTACCAGGGAGGGGCATGGGGAGCCAAGCGGCCACACTCTGGGGGGTGACATGAGCGAGGGGCGGGTGCTCAGACAGAGGCAGGGCCCGGTGCACAGAAATGAGGGGGCCCCGAGGCCACGCTCGGGGGTTTGACCTGGAGTCTCTGGATCAAGGGGAGCGTCTGAGGGACTAAAGCAGCAGGGAACCATGACGAGACCCCCAACAGCTGCTAGAGACAGACTGGAGGCCTGGCCTGGGGTCAGGAAGGGTGACTAAGGGGATGCACTCTTCTACACCTCTCTGCCTTTGCAGAGAGCACACAGTTCCCTCCACCTGGGACACACTTCCTCCTTTTCTGCCTCGCTCAGTGCTACTCTTTCCACTATAGCCTGGGTATATGCTTCTTCAAGTATCTCCCTTAACCCCTCCCAGACTGAGGCAGGCCCCCTCCAACATGCCCCAGGTGTTATAGTCTGGGGCAGACCAGCTCCCACCCAAAGATGAGTTTGGTTTGAACTTACGCTAGTTTCAAAAGAACGTATGTTAGCTGTTGACATTCGTGAACTAGAAAGGCTCATAGCAAAATCTGGATTCCCAGCTTCCTGGGGACGCTCAGGAGACCTGGCAGCACCACCTGGCATTCCCACATGGCAACCATCAGCTGAGGCTGCAAAGCGGCCTACCCTTTACCTGGGGTGTGTGCCTGCCTGCCACACTCCTGACCACACTCCTGCCCTTGTGTCTGAGGCTGAGTTAGGAGTGGGTCCCATTGCCAACTCTCTCATCCTATCACTTCCCTTAGAGCAGGGTGGAAAGAAAGTGGAACAAGTCCCTTCCTTTTTTCTATCACAAGAGGACAAAGAAGACAGGCCGAGGGGTCCCATCCTTCCTCACCCACTGAGTCCTCTGCTGAGTCCTTCGGGCTTCTGTTGGAAATCCTTGGCACTCTGGGTTGACCTTATCATACTACATTGTACTTCAACATGTCCTTGTCTGCCAGCTTTCAGACAAGGAGTACCTCCAGGTATTGTGTCTTACATCAGTGTCCTCAGAATTGATCGTGAAGCCTGATGACACCTACTATGTGCTCAATAATCAATGTCAAATGAAGGAATAAATAAAAATGAGTGTATGAGACACAGTCCAGTGAAGAAAGGATCAGGGCCTGGGTACAGCAGTGATGGGAGGGTGGGAAGGGAGAAGCTCTGAAACCAGAGGGACCATAGAGCACAGAAGGCGACAGCCTGGCTGTTCAGAGGAGGGGCCACGTGCCAGGAGCACTGGCACATGTGGGAGCTGGTTGGACACACAGAATCTCCTGTCCTAGACCTGCTGAATTAGAACTTGCATTTTAGCAAGACCCCAGGTGAGTCGTTACAGCTTGAAAAGCACTGGCTAAGCGAATGGGACTGGGGTCCAACTGCAGGGCTTCTAATTCTCACTCTGACACTTACTAGCTGTGTGACTTGAAGGAACATTACATAATCTCTCTGAGTGGCTATTTCCTTTTCTGTTAAAACTGAGCCTCAGCTCATATTTTCCCAGTTCCCACAAAGGGCCGCCTGACTTCACATCCGCAACCTTCGAGTGGAGGCCCTGCTCCTGGTGGCTCTGACAAGGCAGTGTGAAACCCCTCAGCAGGCACTCGCTACACCCAGGGCCTCCTTGTACCAATTTTGCAATTTCAGGGATCAGGCTATTAGATAGCTCTAAGTATTTCTATCAGAGCTCGTTACTTACGCCATCAGCTGTCCAGTAATTCCAAACCCTGATCTTGGCCAGACCGAAGTCATGCAGTGGTCCTGTGTTGCGGATAACGAAAAAGAGCTGGAGCGGTGGGTGGAAGGGGCACGTCCACAAGGAGGGGTCTTTCTTGCTCTGAAATATCAGTGAGAGAGGAAGGTGTTCAGTACATCTCTGCCTCTCCCCAAAGGACACCAGTAGTGACGCTCCCTAAGGAAAACCAGGAGAGGGCTGAGAGCAGGTGGTCAGCCCCCTTCTCTACACAACCCAGGGTGGAGTCTTGGATTTCACCCCGTCTGGACTGACCCTTGTCCCTGGCTCAAGGCTGCCACTCAGGCCCATCTGTTCCACCATCCATCCAGACTGAATTTAAAATGCAGCGGGCTTTATTTTAATCAAGGTAATCAGCTTTGGGGGGGAGGGGGTCAACTAGAGAAAAGGATGGGCAAAGAGCCACCGCTTGCCCTATCTGATAACCCTGGCAAACAGAGCTTTTGATTTTCTTTTGTAAAAACTTGTCGAATTAAAAAAAAAATTTAATAGAACTGAAAGAAGCTGGCTCAGGCATTTGTTGGGACGGGGCCATGGCACGAAGCCACAGGAGTTACTCTGTTCCTTTTCAGGGTTTCCCAGCCGGAAACCCCAGTGTGCAGTTTCTTCTCCCGCCCGCCCGCCGGCAAGGCTGCCAAAGCTGCTCTCAAGGCCAGAGGGGCACATTGCAGGCAAGCCTTGCTGTCATTTTCATCTGCATCAACAAAATTTTATGTCATCAGTGCCTTGGATGCAGATGGAAAAGCCAAATCGGGGGACTTTTCTCAGCTCTAGTTGCCTCCTCTGTCATCTTCCCGGATGCTTCTTCTATTCTCCGTCTGAACCAGGCACTCAGCTGCTCCCAAACATCACTACATCAGCTCGGCCTCTGCCTTTGCACAGACTGGGCCTCTGCATGCAACATTCTTTCTGCCTTTCTTGCCCTAGGAAATTTGGCCCAAATATGCTGTCACCCCACTGTCACCTCTGCCCTTGACATAGTTACTCTCTCCTCCAGGCTGAGGTTCCTTGCAATGCCTGAGGTCCTGAGGTTAGCATTTCCCTCAGTGTCCCACAGGTACCTGTTGTCAGGTCAGTGTCACTACTGCCCCTCTCCCTGTTGCCGTCCCACCGCCCCCCCCCAGCCATGTCACACAGCTGTGAGCTCTTTAAGGAAGTAGCCGTGTCAGATTTAACCCAGAACTCTTAGCATTCAGCACAGTTTCTTGGCACATGGTAAATGACAAAAAAACCTTTGTTGAATAAATAAATGAATGGATAAATGAATTTACCTCTTAATACCTGTCTTCACATTGAAAATTTAAAGAAGAGATTGTGAACTGGATCTGGCTAACACAGCTATTTTGTTTGGCTCATGATTGTTATTAAAAAGTGGGGAGGAATTCATTGAATGGGGTCCCTGACAGCTGTAGGTGGGTGCTCTCCAGTTTCCTAGTCCCCATCACTCCCTACTATTTACACCTGCTTCTTATGCTTCTGCCTGGCCCCTGCAGGCATCTGAGTTTAGGGTCCCTGCTTAGGGGCTGAACAAGTCCCATCTACCAATAAGTAACTATCATGTCTCTGACACTGGCTCAAGTTGTCCCTTTTATGGAATAGGAGCATTGCCTTGTATCTGAGAACATCTCAACAGACACGTGTCACCACGATCGTGCCTGCTACAGAGCCAGGGAAGGAGACTGGCTGACTCTGGGGTTTGGCCAGCCCCCAGGAGAAGGCGGCCCAGGCTCCAGCTGCAGAGGAGAACAAAGGTGTCCTGTTCCAGTGACAATGGCGCCTTTCAGGAGGGAGGAGGCTACTTTTGTTAAGGGGGAGAGATGAGTTCAAGGGGTTCTGACTTATTCTGGCAAGTTTCTCAAGCTCTGCGAGAACTTTTAGTGCTCTGGGCAGCTGTGACGGGTCAAGAGAGCACATCTCAAAATCCAGCGGGTGAGTCTCATTCTTTCGCCAAGCTGGGGGCCTAAAATGGGTCACTGTGGCTGCTTGACAAAGGCAGAGACTGAAGGCTGACTCCTGGATGCGGACGAGAGGGCTGAAATTGATTTCACTTCACATTTCTGTCAGCTGGAGAAATAACAGGAGGGCTAAGTGGGAACCGTGGTGTTCAAAGTCAGAGAACATGAACCTTTGGAGAACTTGGGGCCTCATTAGCAGCCAAGCCTTCCGATGTTCCCTTTGCACAGACAGAGCCTCTGAGAGGAAGGCTGATGGGAAGCCGCCGAGAACCAACCCAAGATGCAGTGTATGAACCCCCATGCGCCAGGCCAGTGGGCAGAGCGTCCGCCGCACCTGCCCATAGCGAGTGGTAAGAAAGACGGCAGCACGAGAACCAGGGCACCTCCACACTACCACTGCTCCCCACAGCCCTGGGGGGCAAGTGCTGTGGTGACACCCATGTCATAGAAGGAAAACCAAAGTGCAGCAAGGGGTGTGGTCTGCTAAAGCAGTGGAGTGAGGATTTATACCCAGGTTTTTAATTCATTAATTCGTTCTGTCTTAGTCTGGACTCTCCCAGAAGCAGACCTGAGGCAAGGATTTTATTTAGATAACACAGGAAACATGAGTGGGAGCATGGGGAAGAGAGAGGGGGAAGGGCAGCCCATAAAGAGTGTGTTACCAAACAAGTCACACCTGTGAACATCTGGAGCTCAACTCCACCTGGGAATCTGGGAGCCAGAGTGGAAGATGCCTCGGAGAGACTCCACCCACAGGACAAGAGAGCAGGGGTGCTCCAAGGGGCTCTTTCCTACCAGTTCGAGCATGATGCACGGGAGGCAAAGTGGGCCTGGAGGCCAGGAAAAAAATCATGCATGGCAGAAACATCTGTGTTGGTGGTCGGAAGAGCAGACAGTGTGCATAGAAGTGGGGAGGGCAAGGGGCTGGGGGAGACATGGACAAATCTGCTGCCTACTCATCTAACAGATCCTGAGTCCGTCCTGTGGGCAGGCACTGAGCTGGATGCAGGGGTGCAGGGGACCCTGTCTTACTAGGTCTCAGCTCTGTGCTAGTAGGGGAGCAAAAAGTAAAAATGCCAGGAAAAAAAGCAAGGAGGGATGAATCTGGTGAAGAAAATAAGAGAGAATTATTAATGGCCAATGGAAGGGTTATTTTAGAATGGACATCAAGGATGGTCTCTCTAAGGAGATAATTTTCTAACACCTAAACAAAGGTTTTTTTCTCTTCTAGTGTTAACCTAACACAGATCCACCTACCCTCAGGGAGATACCAGCTGCCAAAGTAGCCCCATTTAATAAATTATTGCAATAAAAAAGGAACAAGCTATTGATTGATACAAGCACAATTTGGATGGATGTCAAGGGCATTATGTTGAGTGAAAAAAAAGTCAGTCTCCAAAAGGTTACATACAGTATGATCCCATTTATATAGCATTCTTGAAATGACAAAAAGTATATAGAACAGATCAGTGGTCACCAGTGTTAGGGACAGATCTGGGGAGGTGTGACCATAAAGGGTTGCACGGAGGAATTGCTTTGTGATGATGGAACTGTTCTGTATTTTGATGTGGTGGTGGTTACACAAATCTACACGTGATAAAATTGTATAGAATTTGCATACACACAAATGAGTGTACAAAGGTCTGCACATTAAACCAATGTCAATTTGATAATGTAGTACCTTCGGGGTAGCTGGGCAAGGGCATGCAGGACTTCTCTGTACTTTTTTAAAAATCGAGATATAATTCACATATATAAAATTGCCATTTGAAAGTGTACAATTCAGTGTTTTCTTAGTCTATTCACAAGGTTGTGCAACCATCACCACGATCTTTTTTCAGAATATTTTTATCACCTCCAAAAGAAACCCTGCACCCTTCAGCAGACTCCCCATTCCTGCATCCCTAGCCCTAGCAGCCACTAACCTACTGTCCGTCTCTATGGAGTTGCCTATTCTGGACATTTCCTATAAATGGAGTCATACAGTATGTGGCCCTCTGTGTCTCGCTTCTTTCACTCAGCATAATGTTTTCAAGGTTTATCCATATTGCAGCCCATGTCGGTACTTCATTCCTTTTTCATGGCTGAGTAACATTCCACATCATACACCATGTTTTCTTTATTCATTCATCAGTTGATGCACATTTGGGTTGTTTCCACCTTTTGGCTATTGTGAATAATGCTGCTATGAACATCTGTGTACAAGTTTTTGTGTGAACATATATTTTCAATTCTCTTTGGTCTACACCTAGAAGTGGAATTGTTAGGTCATGTGGTAACGCTACATTAACTGTTTGAGGAAATGCCAAACTATTTTTCCCAGGGGTTGCACCTTACTTTTACAATCTCACCAGCAAGGTATGAGAGTTCTAGTTTCTCTATATGTCCACTAATACTTGTTTCCCTTTTTTTTCTTTTTTTTTATATTACAGCCATCCTAGTAGGTGTAAAGTGATGTATCTTTGTGGCTTTGATTTACATTTCCCTAATGACTAATAACATTGAGCATCTTTTCATATTTTTGTTGGTCATCTGAATATCTTCTTTGGAGAAATGTTTATTCAAAGTACTTTGACCATATTTTTATATATTATCTTTTTGTTGTTGAATTTAAGAGTTCTTTTCTTTATATATTATGGATGCTAGACTCTTATCAGAGATATGATTTACAAATAATTTCTCCCATTTTATAGTTGTCTTTTTACTTTCTCAATAGTTTCCTTTGAAGCAAAAATGTTTTTAATTTTAATGAAATCTAATTTATCTAGTTCTTCTTTTGCTACTTGTACTTGGGGTGTCATATCTAAGACTCCATTGACAAATCCAAGGCTGTAAAGATTTACATCTATTTTTTCTTCTAAGCATTTTATAATTTTAGCTCTTATATGTAAGGTCTTTGCATTCCTTTTTGTACACGGTGTTAGGTAGGAGTCCAACCTCATTCTTTTGCATGCGGAAATCTGGTTGTCCCAACACAATTTGTTGAAAAAATGATTCCTGCCTCATTGGATGGTCTTGGCATTCTGTTGAAAATCAAATGACTATAGATGTATGTGTTTATTTTTGGATTATCAATTCTATTCCATTAACCTATATCCTTAGGCCAATATTACACATTCTTGATTATTGTAAGTTGGTTGTTTTGAAACTAGAAAGTGTGAGTCCTTCAACTTTTCCAACATCGTTCTTTTCCAACATTGTTTTGGCTAGTCTTGAATCTCAGGATCAGCTTGTCAATTTCCACAAAAAAAAGGCAGTTGGAATTTTGATAGGGTTGCATTGAATCTGTAGATAATTTGGCAAGCATTCTCATTTTAACACTATTAATTCTTCCAAACCATGAATACAAATGTCTTTTAATTTATTTAGGTCTTCTTTCATTTCTGTCAATAATATTTTGTACTTTCAGTGTACACATCTTGTACTTCTTTGGCAAAATTTATTCTTGAATATTTTATGCTTTTTGATATTATTATATATAGATTTTTTTTCTTAATTTACTTTTTGGATTGTTCATTGCTATCGTATAAAAATACAACTGATTTTTGTATATTGATCTTTTATCCTATAAACTTGCTGAACTTAATTTTAGCTTGATTTTTGGATTCTTTAGGATTTTCTCTATATAAGATTATATCACCTGCAAATATAGTTTTACTTCTTCCTTTCCAAACTCTTATTTTCTTGCTTAACTGCCCTGGGTAGAATCTCTAGTACAATGTTGAAAAGAGGTGGTGAAAAAGGCATCCTTGTTTTGTTCCTGATCAGGGGTGGGGGGAGCTTTCAGTCTTTTGCCATTAAGGATGACATTACTGTGGCTTTTCATAGATTCCCTTTATCAGGTTGAGGATGTTTCCTTCTATTCTCAATCTGCTGATTGTCTTTACCATGGAAGTGGGAAGAGAGGGAGCTGGCCACAAACGGCCTTCCAGGCCTTGGGGATGCATCTGATTTTATTTCTAAGTGCCACAGGAAGTCATGACCGGGTTTTTAAGTAGGGGAGGGAAGCAAGCTGATTATTTTTTACAGAGTGGAAAAATGAGTGGATGGGGCAAGAACAGAAGAAGAAAATTTACATAGGAGGCCATTAATAGTGCCACTGAGAGGAAACAGCTGATCAGACTTGAGAGATATCAGTGGAAATGGGGAGAAGGCTCTATTTTGAGGGTTGAATTAATAGAACTTGCTGGTGTGAGGGAAAGTGGTGGAGATGGGGGGCAAGTAAGGAAGGCACTAAGTGGTGGCTTGGGTGACTGAGCACAGGAATTTCTGAGGAAGAGATGTGAGTGTGGGCAAGAAAATTGAAACCTAGGTTTTGGCTCTCTGAAGTCTGAGATGTCCATAGATGTCCAAGAAGAGATGTCAAGCAGGAAAGAGACATTCCAGTCAGGAATTCAGAGAAGCAGGCAGGGCTGGGTGTATACATTTGGAGTCATCTTGAAGTTGCAGGCCTTGCTGAGGCCAGTAAGAGAGATGGTGTGGGCACCAAAGGGAGGCGGCTTTGCACTGACGTGGGGCGCTCCCACGTCTTTCAGCATGCCCCCAACTCATCCCCAATTCAAGCGGCTTCTCTGTGAACCCAGACTTTACCCCCGGTTACCTTCTACTCAGATTTCAGCTGGGCTCCACCACTCCAGAGCGGTGTCACCCGGGCCAAGTCACTGATCCTCCCTGAGACTTGCTTTTCTCATTTATCAAATGTGGAGAGTATGCCAAGGTCCCTATGAGGATTGAGTGAGGCCCCGGCAGGCACACTGTGGATCGTTACGAAACCCCAGTGAAATGGGACAGTTCTGAGAGGCAGTATGTTCTGCTGGCCCTGGGCCTGGCACACAGGACAATATACCATGGCATACCATGGCAGCAGGGGGACAGCATACCATGGCAGCAGGGGGATCCAGCTTACCCACAGCTGGACCCATAGATCCAGCAGCCCATGATGGGAGAGCTGCCTCATGTCCAAACTTAGAGGCCCAAATAAAAAAAAAAATAAAAAATAAAAAAACCCACTATCACCAAAGGACAGAGATCTCACTGCTATCACATGGCAAAGCCCATCAGCGTCTGCTAAACAGAGCAAAAGGAAGAGTAATCACCAGAATTGGTCCCCATCAAATCCAATGATGCTTTTTATAGGCCCCGGTATGCTCTGTTCTGTACAGTGAGCTTCCAAAATGCCACTACTTTGTGCAAAGGGGATTGGGAAATGGGTGGCAAGGGCTAGTCTAAGCCCTAGTAGCACAAATGGGAGCCTTATAGACTCGAAGCAGGAAGAAGTGATAGGACATAAAAGGCCATTGCATCCCAGCAGCTGTGACCTTCAAACTTCCTTCAAGGTTCTAGATCACAGAGCTGTTGCTCTTCAAGAGGGCTCTAACACTACCCGGCCCAACCCTGTGGGTAGGTGGTGATTCTCGGCCACCTGGCATCCATCTTGCCTTTCTTTCAGTAATGACCCTGAATTTCTTCAGGCAGAATTCCCTCCCTACCCTAGATCTTGGTGGCACTGGCATCAAAGTGCCTGGCTTCCTAGCCAGGTTGGTCCATCAGCCTTCCTCTCCTGGACTGGATATCTCCAGTAGAGCGACAGGATGACAAAACAACAATCCAACTAATGAAACACTGTTCATCCCTTCAATAAAGAAGACCAAACCCTTGGTGCACATGCATCCCAAAATGCTGCCTAGGACTCCACCATAACCGTGGGCCTGTCCACTTCTGGCCTGGGTGACAGTGAGTATACCAGCGATTCAAAACATCTGCAATAAATTTTTCTTTAAAAAATTTGCTAACGTTGAGTCAGACTCAGTTTCTGTTGCTAGCAAATCATGATCATAATGGACTACCTACACCCTTTCCTTCCATCCTACAGTGGGCAGAAGAACCGATGCAGAGAAAACAGGTGACTCACCCAAGGCTACAGAGTTAAAACCAGAACCCAGGATTCTAGAACTGGGGATTTCAAAGCCCCCTTTCTTGTTTTCTTTGCATTAAAATGGAAATAGTAATATCTACTTCTTAGTGGTATTAACACTATTAATGATAATAATGAAAACAATAATAGGTGATGTTTTGGAGCCCTTAGGAAGAGCCAGGCATGGTGCTAAGCTCTGCGTATTCACATTTGAGCCTCACAACATCACATCGAGGTAAGTAATATTATTATCTCATCTTAAAGATGAGGAAACTAAAGCAGAGCTTAGGTGCATTCCCCGTGGTCACAAAGCTGTAAGTGGAAAGCTTTGAACCCAGGCCTTTCTGCTCCTCGGGCCTGTGTACTGTTAGGTGTAAATCAGATTAGATGTCCGTGCCCGGCACAGACAAGAAAAACTGAATGTGTGGTAACTCCTTTCATTTTTAATACTTTTTTTATACATATGTGGAAGGAAATTTAGATAGATAACATGTCCATGGTGAGAAACTTAAAAGCTACAGAAGAGCACCCGAGGGAAAGTCTATTGCCCAGTCCCTTGTTCACCCAGGTCCATGGCTGAGAGGCAACTTCTGTTGCCGGTCTCCCGGGCCACTCCCAGAGATGACAATGAATGATACTGAGGCACAGCACAGCAAAGGTGGCATTGCCAGGCAGTCTGTCTCAGGTTAGCTCACAGTCTCGTGTCCAACTTGCAGTGGCAGGAAAAGAAAATGCCAGTGCTTTCTTTTCTTAAAACAAATAAACAACAACAAAACCCAAAACCTGTTAGTTATTTAAAGGAAAAGAACGTTCCACATTTGCTGGGCACGTACTCTGATCCCTAGGGAAGCAGGACCCTGAGCAGGTGTGGCATGGGCCCTGGGCCATGTGGCAGGATGTGCACTTGGCCCTACCATCTTCCAGCTGTGTGACCTTGGCCAAGTCAAAGCCCTTCTCCAAGCCTTAGTTTCTTCACCTACAAAACGAGGGCATCGACCTCAGTGACCCAAGGTCTCATGTTTGGTGGTGACTGTGGTAAACCGCAAGGTGGTTAAAAGGGGGTGAATTAACTCCTCCTTGCCATCCTTGCCCAAGAAAAACCCATAGAGCAGGGATCTGGGAAAGAGCTCATGGGGACAGTGCAGAGGCCTCTACCTGCACCGTTCCCTCAGGCTCCTCCCCACTTTGCCCAAATGGACGACTGGAAGATTACATTCTTCCCGTCCCTGCACTCATACTTCATCTTGGGCTTATTGTGGACAGAGAAAATGCATCAAAATACAAGGCCAAGATCACTCCCGTGCCCCTCCACTTACAGATAAGTTCCTATTGACCAGGAGGCCCAGGTCCCCGGGCACGTCCGTGTTCCGGATATCCACGTCATGGGGTGACACATAAAGCTTCGTGTTGTTCAGATCAAAGAACTCAACTTCTGTGAGACCCACCCACGACACATTGCCCCAGTTGGACAGAATTTCCATCGTCACATAGGTGGCATCTTTTAGCTCTTCTGCTCTCATTTTCAATTTGTCCTGAAAGAAGAGAAAAATAATAAAATATGGCAGGCTGAATTCAGCTCTACCTCTAAACAACAAGGTATTTAACCTCTCGGTGCCTCCGTTTCCCCATCTGTGCAGTGAGAATAAAAATAGCACTCACTACATACGGTTATTATGAAGATTAAATGAGCTCATATTCATAAAGAATTTAAAACACAGCTGCTGTGTACCCGAACAATGAGTATTTCCTAGAAGAGTTTGCAAATAACCAAAAATGATTTAAAGGCATCACATTCTATCTGAACGTCATGTCTATCTCTCCCCTACTATCAAGTGTTCATGTGCTATAGGCAAGTTGCAACTTCTGCTAAACTGGGCAGGTGTTACGGGCTGAATTGTGTCCCCCCAAAATTCATATGCTGAAGCTGTAACCCCAGTGCCTTAGAATGTGACTATATTTGGAGACAGGGCCTTTAAAGAGAAAATTAAGTTAAAATGAGGCCATTACGTTGGTTCCTAATCCATTTTCACCAATGTCTTCATAAGAAGAGGAAATTTGGACACCTGGAGAGACACCGTGGATGCACGTTTGCAGAGAAAAGGCCATCCATGTAAGGGCACAGTGAGAAGACAGTCACCCATAAGCCGAGGAGAGAGGTCTCAGGAGGAACCAAACCTACCAATACCTTGATCTTGGACTTCTAGACTCCAGAAGTGTGAGAAAATAAATCTCTGTTGTTTAAGCTACCAGTGTTGGTATTTTGTTAAGTCAGCCCAAGCAAAATAATACAGTAGGTAACACAAGACCTTGGACAAGTCACTTGGCATCCCTCAGCCTAGTTGGGGAACATGAGATGACACCATCTATCTGACAGTCCCGTCGTGGAGACTAAGCGAGATGTGAACACCAGAGCAGCCCCTGTCACCAGTCCTGACCCTTATGATATTCTGTAAGTGTCCATTTTCTCCCAGCTCTCTCCTTCATTGGTTTTAATGCCAATGGGTAGGCTGTCGAATCTAGGAGAGGCTGCGTGAATGTCATCGATAACTGGCCACATTGCAGAATGGCTTCCCGAGGCCCCTCGGGCCCTGACTGCAGTGCTGGTCACCACGGATCAGTCACTCGTAAAATGGCGCATTCCCTGTGTGCACATGGCCTCTGTTAATTAGCACTGGTAATCTGCAATGGTTCTGTGAGCAGGGAGCTGAGCAAATGAACGGCAACTGTTCCCTGCTTATTTTTTTAATTAATAGCCAGCGAGACATGCTCTGCTCTCAGCATGTGTTTGGATGAGCTTTGATTGCCACGCGATGGGGATGGGGACGGGGAGGGAGGAAGGTCAGCGCAAAGCTCCCAGAAGAACACGGGGCCTGTTTTCATTAGTTCAGCCCACAGACCTCACTACTTCCTCGTCTTGTGCCATGTGGGGCTGTGTGGGACCCTGGCTAAGCCTTCTACTGCCCTGGACCTGAATCCCAGGCTTGGAGAATGGTGACAAACTTAAACTGGCCTGGCTCAAGTAGAGGCACTGGGAGGTTAATGAGCTCGTGCTCATGAGGAGGGTTCAACTGCCAGGTGAAGGCTGCAGGAGGCGTGAGAAGCAGCGCGGTTCACCTTGGCTCTTGGCAGTAGGGAGGAGGGCCAGATGGGAGGTGAGCTGCCTCACAGAGGGGCTGCTGGATCTCACGCCCAGTGCAATCTACAGCGGGCAAATTCCTGCAGCGGAGTTTCTAAATGAAGAAGCTGAAGGGTCTATTAACTGAGGAAGTGTCACAACTTGTCAGTGTTGCAACTCCATGGCCACTCCTGCTTCTGAATTGATTTGAGACCTGCTATAGGACCCGAGGCAAACACTGGTTGGGAGGCTCCTGGTCCCTGGCAATCACTGGTCGTCTTTCACCAGGACCCCTGATTTTCTTTGGAAGAAATCACCCCTTCTCTTTCCTTAGCCCTGAGGCAAAGGGGAATGGACCCTTTGCCACCCCAAGGAGCAGCCTGACATGTCCAAGGAATCAGTGTGTCCCGTCCCCTGGGCCATCAGAGGGAGTGGCTCTGTGATGGGCACGTGACCCAATCTCAGGCCTGTTGCAGGGGACTGTTCTTTTCTCCTGACTGTAGGGTCTGAGAGCATGAGGATGAGAGATGGGGACCACTCCAGCTACTGAGGGGTCACAGAAAGAAAGCAGAGCTGGGACTGGGTGGGGAGGGAGCTGAGATGCAGCTGACACTGTGGAGACACTGTGAGCTTCCGGCTCAAGCCCCACCTAATCCCATCCGAAGCATTTACTAGAAGACTATCATTTTCTTCTCTTTGTTGTATAAATCAGTTTCCTCTATAAGGAGACTCGATCAAACCAGGCTATTTTTAATGTGACTAAAGTTTCACCACATTTAGGATCTTCACAGTTAAGAAAGCAACTTCCATGCTGGGGGAGGGGAGGGAGCAAAGCTTTGATTTTTCTACATGGAAAATTTTTAACTGATATGTACCAGTTCTCTTTTGCCTTGTGCCAGGCACTGAGCCATTCACAGTCCCCTACCCCTGCCCCAGGCTTTACAGTGGCCCGCGAGCTGCAGCTTATTTACCCAGTTCAAGAGCCATACACTCCAAGGACCAGAGAGCTTAAGATGCTTGTCTAAGGTTGCACGACCCTTAAATGATAGTGTCACACTCAAAGCTGAAACTCGTCTAGACTAGTGCAGGGCTCTTTCTGCTGTCATTCGAGTCTTATAGGTGGCTTCGGGAAGGCTTCATGTCAAGTCCTCATTGGCCAATCATAAGATTGGTGACCACCATATCAAATAAACAAACTATAAGAAAGGCTCGGGTGAAGGAAGGGTTGAGAAGGATATGCTGGCACACACACCTTTCGATAAAAAAGGATCACCCATTATCCAGCGCCTGGGTTCCCCCTTCCTTTGCAGTATATGTCTCAGCTCTGGCAGCACGCTCACATGGCCATTCCTTTGCATGTCGTTGCGACCATGTTGGACTCGATGAAGATCACCATCACCCCTTGCAGTTACCTTATAGCCTTGACATTTTCTATCAACATAATCTCCGCAATGATAATTTCCATCCTTTTACACCACTGTATCGTGCTGATATATCGAGCTTTCCTGATTAATTTCATTATTATGAGACATTTATGTTATTTCAGTTTTGATCTCTCAATTTCACTACTTCCAATGATTCAGAAGTAGGCACATTTCTGCCTACAGTTTTTTTTGGGGTGGTGGTGGTGAGTGATTTCCTTAAGGTAAAGAAGTGGGATTATTGGGCTGACAGACATAAGCATTTCTAAGGCTCTTCCTAAGACCAGAGTTTCTGCTTTTCAAGAACGTTCCACCCATTTATATTGCCGCCAGCAGGGCGAGACTGCCAATTTTACTGTAACCTTGGCAGCACTAGAGGTTACCATTAAAATAATTTATTCACTCAGATATCCAAAGGGACATTAAAGTTGCTCTAGTCTGCGTTTCTTTTTTATTTTTTGTGAACAGTCATCTGATTTATAAAAAGATGCCACAAATTTTTAAATGACACAAAATATCATTTTCAAAACAACATCCAAAGTGAGTGTATTTAACCGTCCTCAGCTCATAACCGAGCAAATCATTGAGTGGAATAATAATTCATGCTATAGCACGTTCAATAAACTGACAACAGAAAAAGCTGGTTAAAGGAAAGCAGAACTTTGTCTTCTAAGACTCGGAAGCGAGGGGCTCCATGATCATCTGGCATCCGCTCAGTGTTGTGCCCACGGTTAGAAATGGACGTGATGGGAGCTCTGGGGACTTTCCTTGTTTCTGCACTTAGAGTCCCAGCCAAGCGCGGCCACAGAGTAACACTTGTGCTCAGTTCCTCTCTCTACGCAGCAGTCACCTGCATAGGTTCCTTTGTGAGTGCATGGTAACCATACAAATCTTGGATCTTTGGCAATCCTGAGAGCTGCTCGATACTTCTGCCTCGATTTCTCCGTTTTGGCCATTACACAGTCAGGTATGCAAGAAATCCACCTAGCACTAAGTCCAATACAGCTTTAATGGGAAAGTTGATAAAGCTGGTATCAACCAGGATGGAGTAAGATGGGCGTGTCATACTAGAAGAATAAGCAGGAAGAGTTTGGGGGACTTCTCTTTCCTTGAGTTCACTAGGATCTTTCTGTTCTTTCGTTTTAGGTGTTAATCTCTCCTTTTCTTTCGGCCTCTAACCTCTGAGATGAAGCATTCGCTTCATGGTCCCACACTTCCTTGTTTTCTTTCGCTTCCCCACGTTCCGTTCACACCACACTGTTTTTTTTCTGGAATCCTAACTTGCATTTCTTGATTACCAGCTATATTGGACATTGTCTTTTGGGCTTATATGCTATTTATATTTCCTCCTATATGGACAGGCTTCTCTCCGCTGAAACCTTTTTCCCCATCACAGGTATGTCGCTGTGCTGGGGAGGAGGAATGGTGGAGGCTTGGCAGAAAGATGCTAAGTTTACCACCATCAGAGCAATCCCCACTGAAATAGAAATGATTATACCAAGGGGCCCTCCCAGCCTCAGCTTTCAGGTGAGAAACCGAAAGCATGTGGACATCCCCATAAGTAGAGGTTCTCACCTCTGCATGTGGCAATTGCTCCTCAGTAGGTGAAGCTACCTGGCTGAGATGGGCAGAGTCACTTTCGATGGCCTGGAGGACTTTCAGAAGCTTCTGCTGTTGTCTGAAACGTGACTTTGTTTTAGCAAACAGGTAGAAACAAATGCTACACGACAGAAAACATTCCCCTGGAGGATATCACACTTAGTTTTCTGCCTCAGAGAGATGTAACAAGTACAGTTGACCCTTGAACAGTGTGGGAGTTAGAGGCGCAGCCCCTGTGCAGTTGAAAATCTGCATCTAACTTGGACTCCCCCAAAACTTAACTACAGTCCCTCAGAATCCATGGGGGATTGGTTCCAGGATCGTGGTTGCTCAAGCCCTTATAAAAAACGGTGTAGAACAATGCATACCGTTGAACCTCTGCATCTGTGGATTCCCAGCCCTTGTTCAAAGATACTGTTGGTTGGCTGAATCCGTGGATGCAGAATTCAGGGACATGGGGGGCCAACTGTATATATATTGAAAAAAATCTGCATATAAGTGGACCCATGCAGTTCAAACCCATGTTCTTTCAAGGGTCACCACACATACACGTCAAAGGCGCACACAGGACGTTTTTCTCGCTTTATAAATAACTATAAAATTAGTAATGCAATCAGAGCCAAGTAAAAGAAATGGCTTGGGGCAGGATGGCCAGCTGACCTCCTTAAGCTGAGGAAGTATAGCCTGCAGGACAAAAGCAGCCTGAAGCCTGTTTTTTTTTAATGGCCTGCAAGCTAAGAATGGTTTTCACATTTTTAAAGGGTTGTTAAAACAAACTAAAAGTGAAAAGCCTAAAGTATTTGCTACCTAGCTCTTTAATGAAAAATTTTGCTGACCCCTGGTCTAGAGACTGCTCTGAATCTTTTTTTCTGAGGACAAGGACATTCCAAACCCAGCAGAGTGTCTGCAAATGCACCCACCTGAGCTGTTTAAGGCTGTATACCTCTCTAGCCCCTTGGCCAGGCACGTCACTTTGCACAATCCCCAGTGCGCACAGCCCCGCACTGTGGCCCAGAGAGCATGGCTGTGTGCCAATGCATGCTAGTAAGTACAGGCTCAACCTGGCAGAGCTTTCTGAAGATCGATTTTGCCTGAAGACTAGAGGAAAGTCTTTATTTTGATAATAAAACTTGACAGTTCCAATAACTGATACTGCGTATTAATGGAAAAGAATACTGCATTTGCAGAAATTTTAACAGAGGAAAAAAAAAGAAGAAGGTTCAAAAGACACTGCTTTGGGCCTCTCTCACTCCTCCCACCCCCCAGGCTATCTGGGAACAAGTTCACCACCTTCCGCAGCCTTTGAGAAGGTTGGAGATTTACACAGGTTGGACTGAACTGAACAAGCAAAGAGACATTTGCCTGAGAGAAATCAAGTCGATTTTGAGCTTTAGGGCTGGAGGTGGGATGAGGGAGGATACAGTCTGAAGGGGCAGTTTTAGATGGGATGGAATAACACAGGAAAAGCAAAGAAAAACCTCAGTTAATAGATCCTCGCGGCTGCATTGTCTGCATTGTCTGCATTGTCGGGGGGTTCTTGTTTTTGTTTTGAAGTCGTCTTGATAAGTACCTGCTCCCCAAAAGGCCAATTCTGTCGATGGCTTCACTGACGGCTCTGGCTCCCCCTGCTGCCCTGGATGGCTCTGGCGGCAGTCTGGTCACCACGGTGATGGGAAGCAGCTGCTGATGGAAAAGCGTATTAAACAGATGTCTGAGCAAACACTCCTGGCCCAAGACACAGCAGAGACATGGTCAAAGGAACACACTTTGTAGGCTGTCAGTCCCGTTGTGAGAAGCAGGAAACAGGAATAAGTGACAGCGTCTGCCTGGGGCTGATGAGATCAAGAATTCTCTCACGCGAACTTTGCAAAAAGACAGGATCTCAGTTTCTTATGATCTGGGAGGTCCCAGGAAATAATCTGCTTCAATGAGCTATTGAAAAATTTCTCTCATCAACACCTTTCCCCATCTCAATTCAATCCTTGTTCTGTTTGCTACAAAGTAACAGGACTCCATGGAGAATTCCAGTAACATCATTAGGTCTTTTTGCCTTCCCCCCTTTTTTCATATATCGTCTAAACTAGAAATGCACTCTGTTCTCTATCTGCAAATGATTCTATTCCTTGGAAGCTCTGTGGGTCACAGGTCAGGTCATCCAGAAACCCTGGAGCACGGGGTGGTTAGTGTTACATCGGACCCATTGGAAATACCCACTGGCGACAGTTGAAGGTGACCAGGAAATAATAAGACAGACAGGAGGAATACAAAAAGAAAACCACTACAGTGCTCAGGGGTACTGCCCTGACCACCACACAATCCCAGCTAAGTGCTCCCTCCTCTTCTACCCTATCTTCTTCCTGCTCCTGGATTGAGCCATCTCATTCCCACTTCAAAGCGTTCCCCCTGTTCTTCTACCTGGAATGCTGTTTCCTGCTGCTGGCTGGCTCCTTCTTAACAGACAGGGTTCAGTTCAAATGGAATGTCCTCCACGGGGCTTCTTCAGACCTCCTGGTCAGAGGTAGCCACCATCCCACACGCAGTCAGCTTTTCTTGTCATCTCTCTGAAGTCACCTGTTTACTTATGGCTTTATTTGCTTGTTGCCTGCAGGCTAATGTGATCTGTATTCTGAGCACACAGCACAGACCTGTGCTTAAGCTAACCATACTTTCCTGGGCATTTTCTTAATTCACGTCCCTATTTGCTGGGGCTGTCTTTGCTGAGATAGGCCTAACTGATGTAGATAGATATAGCTGTAATTTATTTATTCAAAATATTAAGATCTGTTTTCTGTGTTGTCTTAGATACATAACAAGGAACTAGAGTCAGCAGGCCTGGCTGGCTTCAACTTGTCACCTTGGACAAGCTGCTCCAGCCAGGTACCCCCATCTGTGAACTGGGAGAATGGCATCGTGCTCAGGGAGCACAGTGGGGACCTGCCAGGACCACGTGAGTAAAGGTCCACAGAGACCATCAGGTGCTGTGTCATGGGACTCTGTTGTTGCTCTCAGGCCTTCACTGACCTCTGGGCTCTCGTCCTTCTCCTTCAGCAGACTGGTCCACGATTTTGCTGATGGTCCCTCAGTGTCCTAGAATGATGTCATCACACGATGTGAGGGTAGAACACGACCATCCACGGCATACACTTCACTGACAGACTGGCACAAAGGCACGGGGACTGTCTCAAAGCCCATAGCCACAAATGTTGTGGCAAAGCCGAGCTCTCAGAAAACAGACAACATGTGTTCCTCAAAGCATATCCCAAAGAGCAGGCTGCTGTAGGGCCTGGGGAGTGACTGGTGGTGTGGAGGGGGTGCTAGGCTTTCAGGCAGGCAGACCTCAGCCACTTACAAAGACATAACCTGAGTAAGCCACCTTGCTTCTCTGGGCGCCATCAGGCACATCTATAAAATGGGGTGATGAAACGAGCCTTGCCTGTTTCAGGGTTACTGTGAGCATCAAGTGAGACGAGCTAAGGTAGAGGGTTTTAGCAGGTGTCAGGAGTCAGGAAACATGCTTCTGAGAAAGCATGAGTACACCAAGGTATGTCCAACGCCTGCGGCTCCCCAATGGGCCCTGCTTCACCCTACCATTCCTGTTTGCTGCTCAAAGCCCAAGGCAGCGGACACAAAGTCTAACACCTGTAGGGTCCAGAAGGTTTCCTGAACAGGTGAAGCAGGCCAGGGCGGGGTCATAGGGAGTAGTGAGGATGCAGAGGCCTGCTAGGTTCATGCTCTGGGGGAAGATCCTTCCAGAGAAGCCAGAGTTTGTCACTGACTCCATTCTTTCTCTGACCCCTGGTCTGTAACTCCAGTCTAAGGTATCAGGGTTTGCAGGGATATCAGCAAGGCTTGGAGGCATACTAGCATCCAACCTGGGCTTTCTGCATAAACAAAAAATGGGAGGAAAGTGGAGGAAATGGGAACTCTGGCAGGTCAGTGAGCGACTGTGCATCAACTATGAGGTCAGGGATGCCTACTATGTCTCTCTCTCCTCACCATGGGCTCCCTCACCACCTGGTCCCTGAGTAGCCAAGTCCTCCTCTATCCCTTCCTGCTGCCCATGACTGTACCTGCAGTGGGCTGATGCAGGGCTCGGCCTTTCTGTTCAGGATTGCCCTCTGCAGGGCTTCGTTCTCCACCTGGATGGCCTTGAGCACAGCTGAGGCATCTTCCTTTCGGTCCTCAGCCTCCAGCACTGGTTTTCGGCTTGCTGATAGGGGCCTCTCTCGACGGCTTCCAGGTCCTGGGGGCAGAAAACACGAGGTCCTCCTTTAGACTGAATTCTTGGGGTGCGGCTCAAAAACTAGTAGACCCAAGTAGAGGAACAATCTATAAAACACCTGGCTTGTACTCTCCCAAAATATCAAGGTCATGAAAGGCAAAGAAAGCCTAGAGAGCGGTTCCAGATTAAAGGAGACCAGCAGACATGGCGACGAAATGCAGTGGCGATTCTGGGACAGGATCCTGGGTGGGAAGACATTGCTGTAAAGAATATTGTTGTAGCAAGTGGTAAAATCTGAACATGGTCTATAGCTTAGATGACAGTATTGTATTAATGCTATATATCCTGAATTTCACAACTTAAGTGCCCTTGGTAATGTGAAATGAATGCCCATGTTCTGAGGAAATAGAGTCGGCCCTCCACATCCATGGGTCCCACATCCGCGGGGTCAGACGAGTGCTACACAGTCAGGCCTACAGTGGCTGCATCTGTACTGAACACGCACAGACTTTTGTTTCTTGTCATTATTCCCGAAACAATACAGAATGACAACTCTTTACATAGCATTTATGTTGTATTAGGCATTCTAAGTAATCTAGAGGTGATTTAAAGTATACAGGAGGAGGCACATAGGTTAGATACAAATATTATGCCATTTTACATAGGGACTTAAGCATCCTTGGATTTTGGTACCCATAGGGGATCCTGGGACTAATCCCCTGTGGACAGAGAGGGGCGACTGTACATACTACAGTGTTCAAGAGTAAAAGGGAATGATGTCTGCAACTTAATCCCAAATTTAAGAAATGCACACACATAGCAAGTATAAAGCAACTGGGGCAAAATGCTAATAACTGGTGAACTTCGGTGAAGGGTTCATGGGAGGAGTGTCATTTGTACTATCCTTGTAACTTTCCTTCAAGTGTGAAATTGTATCAAAAAATTATCAAAAATTAACCCTCTAACAAAGTACCTATAAAGAATAATATACAATATGGAGAATAATGGTTATTTTGAAATATTTTTGCTTATTTTGTTTTTGTATGAGGAATAAGAACAATAAAGAAATTACTCCTCAATTTAAGAAAAAAAAATATTGAAAAACTGTAGTCAATTCTGGAAGTTCCAATAGTGGAAAATTTGTTTTATAAAGAATAAAGTGATATGCATAAAGCACCCAATAAGACTGGTTGAAAAACTAATTATGGCACATCCACCCAATGGAATACTATGTAGCTGTAAAAAAAAAAAACATACTAAAGTATCTTCAGATAAAATGATATGATGGCTTGAATCTGGCTCATAATCATTAGGGGAGTGTGCAGGAGTGTAGAGAAAATGAAAATGGCCATCAACGAACTATTGCCAATGCCGGTAAATGGACACATGGGACTCATTATAATGCCTTCTCTATTAGTTATGTCTGGATTCTTTCTGTTAAAAAAAAAAATCTCCACTTAAAAAACTGCTCAACATTGGGATGTTAGGCTTTTATCTACTAAATTCCATCCCTCGGCAAATATTTATTGAGTGCCACTGTGCCAGGCTCTGTTCTTGGCGCTGAGGACACAACAGTGTCCAGCAAGATCAAAGCCCCCACCCTTGGGGAGAGAGACAATAGCCAGTGAAATAATAAATAGTATAAGGTATATGGAAAAACAAGACAAGCAGAGCAGGGTAAGGGAGATGGGGAGTGCTGGGAGGCACGGCAGGTGTCACAAAGCACCCAGGAAATGTGGACCAGGCACCAGGGTGAAGTGAGAGGCCTGTGGTTTGTCCCTGGAGCATAAGGTATCTCAGGCTGGAGCAGGGGGAGCAAAGGCAATGGGATGAGAGGAAGCTTGAGAGAGTGTGGAGAGGGCTAGGTCACAAAGGGCCTGGGGGACATTGTAGGCCTATTACTCCGAGTGAAATGGGGAGCCACTGATGGATTTACAGCAGAGGACAACTTGATCTGACTTAGGTGCTGAGTGAAGAACAGACTGAAGGGAAGTGAGGGTGAAGGCAGAGAGACCAGTTAGGGACCAGGGCGGTTGTGCAGTGAGAGGCACGGTGGCAGTGGAGGAGGGAAAGACTTCAGTAGGATTCCACAGTGAAGACAGAGCCAGCGGGATTTCCTGACAGAGTAGACATGGCTAGGAGAGAAAGAGAAGAGCCAAGGATGACTCCAGTTTGGGCCTGAGGACGCGGGCAGTGAGCTGCCTTCAGCTGAGCTGGGGAGGGCTGTGGGACGGGGGGCGGGCGGGCAGGTTTAGAAGCAAAGGGGCTCAGGTTTGGACAGGCTGGGTCCCAGATGTGATGCTGGCATCAGAGGGCACGTACACATGAGTCTGGCGTTTAGGAGAAACCTCAGGGTTGGAGACGAGAATTCAACATAGGGAACTGGACTGCATCGTTTAACAATAAAATCAAAGACTGTGACATTAATGTTGACCTCTAACAAACTGGGAATTTACAGGTCTGACCTCTTGGGGGCCGCAAGTGTGCCCATGTGTGTGTGTGTGTTGGGGGGGCCTGGTATAAGGCTTGTTGAAAAACAGTATCCTTCCATCCTCATGACTTTAGTAAACCACCAACACTGATTATTAGAGATTCCTGTTGGAGCACTTGACTCTCCCGCTATATTCTGATAGAATGTTGTATTGAATAGAGTTCAAGTAGCAACCTTGAGAATTGAATTGGCAGGAGGGGGAAGGAAACACACAGAGCAGCTCCCCTGGGCTGGCTTCCAGTATGGCCAGACACTGGGTGATGGGAACTATGGGATTTGATGGAAAAACTAGCTGAAATGAGGGGATACCAATTTCTACTAGGCACCCAGGAGAGGGACTGTGCATGCAAATGCTCAGGGACCAGGGGCAGACACTCTGACTGAGACTGAACATGGGGGCCGAGCCACAGTGAGTAAGGAGCCAATGCCCAGCTTCAGCCAGTGCCTGCCATACAGGGCTATGCTCCTAGTGTTGCCATTTTTTTCCAAGCTTGGATAAGAATTTACATGAAATCCCCTGAGTTTTATTTGTTCATAACATATTCCAGTTTTTAAGAAACATGAAGGCTAATAGAGCCCAAGAGTTGGTTTAATACAGTTTGGCTGCTTCCCCAGGAGGGTCAAGGGTACCCAAAGGAACCCTCACACGCCTATGGATGGCTGGCCTGGGCAGTAAACAGCAATGGGTAATTTTATGACTTTGATGGACTCTTGTCATTGCCCCAGTGCTCCTCCTGGGGACAGAAAAGTAATGAGCTGCTGGCAAAGTGACCCGAGGATTCTGCTTACCGCAGTCAAGGCTGCTTTAGCTTTCCTTGTTTGCCCTTCTTATCAGCTGCTTGGCCTGCTCTGCAGCTGGAGGGATGAGAAGGAAACGCAAACACTGGGCAGAGAAGGTGCGAGCTGGAAAGAGCTCAGTTTAACAAGATGATGGAGGTGGGAACCTTTATTGTGATCAAAACATGGAGGGTAAAAGGGTGCTGAGGGTCAGCCTGGGATCTTCCTCACTTACCCCCTGAAGGGGCTGGGAAGACAGGATAAAGGAACGAAAGGAAGCTAAAGGACGTGGTCTTGCGCTGTACTGGAGCTAGAACTTAAAAATCCTCAAGTGCCAACATATGCTCACCCCAAGGGGAGCTGCAAGCAGAATGGTTCCTGGAAGGGCAAAGGCATTAATGGCAAAGGCATTAAGGGCAAAGGCTCTCACCCCTCGCCAAGCTGTGCAATGAGACACCACTCTGGGCTCAGGGGTACACAGGTGCAACAGGCACACCCCTGTCCTCACACACACCACAGTCATGGATCAGACAGACATGGAAGAGGCAGGTGCACACAGGACATACCAGGTGATGACGAGTGCTGGGAAGAAAAACAAAGCAGGGCAAAGGCTGGAGATGCCAGGAGGGGAAGGACACCATTTGAGACACTTGGTCAGGGAAAGTGACATCTGAACAAAGACCTCAAGGCTTTGAGCCTTGAGAACACCCATATGGGAGGGCTGTTTCAGGCCAAGAGAACAGCAGGTGCCAAGGCCCTGAGGTAGGCAGAGCTTGGCACACTGAGGAGTGGCAAATGGGGCTAGAAAGAGGAAGTGAGGCAAAGTGTGGTGGGTAGAGAGGGTGGAGAGGTCTCGGGCTTGGCTCTCATGGGGCACTGAGGCCAGGTAAGCCTACGGGCCTCATGCTGCTTCAGGAGGCATTATGGCACCTGGCATTATGGTTTTGTCGAATGAATAATGGAAAATGATTTTAACCCCAAACCTTGTCAACCTCTGTACTTGTGCATATCATTAAAGGATACTGTGTTCCTTCATCACTTGACCCTTTTGGGTCCTATAGATGATTCTATGAACAAGAGACTAAGGTCGTGCACACAGTTTAACACACGCAGCACACCGACACTGGAGGGCACACCCGGCATCGGTAGAAAGCTCGGGCAGTGCCTGAATTCACCAGTTCTTTCTCCATTTCTCACATAGAACATTTTAAAAGTCAGTTTAAAAAGATCTGACCCTGGCCTTTTTACTGTCCCCACATGCCTCATTGGCCTGGGGTTGGGGTAGACCAGCCAGCACGCCTGAGTTAATTATTTGTCCTTGGCCACCACAACCCTACACTCACCTCTTCTTGGAAAAGGACATCGAAGAAGGCATTTTCTTTTAGCGAGGTCCAGTTCTGTCTGCACTAACCCTTCTGCCCCAAGCATCTATCATTTGGGAAGGAATGCTCTTCGGGCACTGCCTGTGCCCTTAGAGTCATATTATGCTAAGAAGATGCTTTTAAAATTAAATCAGTGAAGGTCAACTCCACAGCTCCACCACCCATGCTCTCCCTACCCGTGGCTTCCCAGAAGCATTTGTACATGGTGCCTGTGTCCTCCTGAAGCACATTTCTGCTGACTGGCTTGTGATTACTGTGCAATCCTCACAACACACGAGGTGACCACCTTTTAACTCATCTTGAAGCTCTCATTGCTCACTCGGGTGAGTCATTTCTGCACCGGCCCGCATACCACATGAGGATGGATTTATTCTCATCATAGATCTGGAGAGTGTGGATTTATTCACACGATAAATTTGTGCCACCAGCAAAAGCCAAATCGCACATTTTAATTTATCCCAAATGGCTCTTTTCTGGTTGAAAACCATCCTTCTTCTATTAATGTCACTTTCTCTTCGCTTCACTGGACTTGGCTTCATCTCTCTTGCAAAAAAACAAAGCGTATCATTCAGGAGATTTACCATGAATGTAACACGTGTCACCAAGAAGACATGAAGATGTGGGGCTGTTGGTCAGCTACCAGCCAGGTGACTGGTTCCCAGGCACCAGCTGTGACCGGAAAAGCTCAGATTCAGGATCTCAGCCAAATTACCCCTTACCACATGCGAGGGCCTTTGAGGTCACCTGGGAAGCCACTGAAATGGCAAATATCCAAAAAGAGGAGTCTCGCATAAGAGATCATTAGCCAGCAGCCCATAGGCCAAAACAAGCCTGCAGATGTGTGTCGTGTGACTTTCATGGTTTCTTTTCAAAACTGGAAATACATGCAAAGCTTTTTTTAGAAAAGAGAAAAACTGGGTGGGATTCTTAGCATCTCTTGAGAAAACATACACCCCTTGACCGGCATTCCTATGACAATCTTAAGCTGGAGCTGGGTAGTGGTGCCCCCTTTAGATGGGCATAAGTCCTCAGTTTCCATAGTGTACCCCCAGTTCCTGTTGTCAGGTGCCTGTCAGCCTGGAAACTGTATATGATTTTGTGTGGCAGAAGGTCCAGCGAAGGGCTGACTTAGCCCTGTTTTGTCTTTAGATGCCCACACTCGCCCCTAAAATCCACCTAGGAGGCGGGGAGGAGGCTGCGCCCTAGGACAATGTGCTACCTGAGTACTGAGTACAAGAGTACTCCAAAGCCTCCATGCATTTTAAGATGGCTTGGCCACATAGGGCCACATGCTGTCCACGGCATAGGAGACAAGTGGCCACACATTCCTCCCACCCCTGGACATGTGCCGCTTCACACTGTGATGATACAGCACCACCCATCAGGAGACGGAGTCTATTTCTCTAGCTGGGCTTTGCCCAGTGACTTACTTTGGCCAACAAGCCACTGGCAATCGTGACGAAGCAGGGTCTTAAAAACGCACTTACACATTGGGGCGTGTCCTCTCTTGCTGCCTGGAGACCACCACATGCTGGATAATGAGACCATGTGGAACTGAGATGAGCTGTCCCAGCGGAGGTCCTCGGGCCAACTGGGCTGCCAGACATGGGAGCGAGGCCACCTGAGACCATACAGCCCAGCCACCCACCAGCTCACTTCAGCACCATCCAGCCCACCTGGAGACTCTTGAGCAATAATAAAAGGGTTGCTGTTTTAAGCTACACTTTGGGGTAGATTGTTAGGCAGCAATAAATAGCTGATACACATAACTTGTCAAGGCCTGTGTTCTTCTCACATCTAAAGCTTCTTTAGGGGCCTCTCCACAGCAGGTTCTGTCTGTGACTCTTAATATTCACCCTCTGCTGCTGTCTCTTCTCAGCCTAGGAATGTACATGATTTTCAGAGAAGACAGTCAAGGATCCCTGCAACCATCCTGACTAAATGACTTTCATACTTTCCTCTCGCATCTTACAGTCTTTTGCTCCATACTCTGCCTCAGAAGAATCTGTACCGAAATGTCATGTGTGGTTAACTTTTATATGAAATGAACAGCAGTTGCTCTCATCTTTCCAGCAACAGTGACCTTCACAGGACACAGGTTTTCCTTCAGGGAACCTTCTCAGGATATGTGATTTGGATGGATCTGACCACTCTGCTGATCCAGCCTGGCCAACGAGAGAACTGCCTCTCTGATCACAGAGACTGGAGACTGGAGATCTGCTCAGGAACAGCTGGTTTTGAACTCCGCTGGAACTACTAGGGAAGGAGCAGTCTCCTTCCCCTGGGGTTGCTAAGCCTTGGGTAAAAGGGAGAGAGCCTGGAACCACTGGGGACCCTCTCTAAGCCATGCCTGAGACCAGAGAGGGTCCCCCAAAGTATGGTCCCTGGTTTAGTAACATCAGTATCACCTGGGAACTTGTTAGGAATTAAAATACTTAGGCTCTACCCTAGATGCACTGAATTAGAAACTGGGGCTGGGGCCCAACAATCTGTGTTTTAATTTGCTTCGCAAAAAACTTTGATGCGCATCCAAGTTTGAGACCCACTGGACTAGAGGAAAGTAGCAGCTTCCTGGTGCTATCATCTGAGCACCTGGATCCCACCATGCCTGAGGTCAAATCTATAGTCCTGGACTTTCTGGGTCTGTGAGCAATACATTTTCCTTTACTGCTTCAGCCAGATGGAATTTCTGTCACTTGCTATTAATAATGAACACTAATACGTTATGAGACTCTAGACTTTGGCAGAATGGTCTTTCTGCTGCAGGTTTTCCTAACAGATATGCTAAGTGCAGGCCTGTCAGGGTCTTCTAATTCACTCATGTTGAGGGGTGTTACTTTATTTCTATGGTTGACAGTTTGGGAAAAGTTGTTCAGATATATCACCTCCCTATGAAAACCTGGACAGTAACCTTTCCACATTAAAGACATTTGTTGTTCTTTCACCCTCGAGAAGACAACAGGTCTCTACAAGTTTCTCAGAAGGCTAATAGATAGAGACTGGAGAAACACAGCACATGAGGCCCTTTCATTAGAACCAGGGACAATCATAGTGATAGAGAGGAATTAAGCTCTCAGAGTTGTATTATGTGCACATTTAATTGATACAAATTCAATTTTATGATTACAGCCAAAGAAAAAGGGGCAAGGAGAGAAATAACTCTTTAAAGAGTGCAGGCAATAGGTCACACTTCTAGTAATGGCAGATGAGCTAATCTAGACCAACCCTTCCTTGGAGCATAACTAGAAAAGCTGGACCAAATATTATAAAACCTGTAAGGAAAAAGAAATCTGTTTGAAGGCATGGAGGGCAAACAGGGCTGTGAAGGACTCCAGGGCCAAGAGCAGGCAGGAGAAGGAAACCCAGAGCCCAGCACCTGGGAGGCGTGTCCCTTAAGGAGCTGCTGATTCTGATAAGAGCTGCTGCAAGGATGGGAAGCCGAAAAGAGCTGGTGACAAACTTGGAACTATAGTATGAGAGTCAGGGTGACCTCAAAAGAGCCAGGAGTGAAGGGCACAGAAAGATTAACAATGTGTGCAAATCCAAATACTACTGACTGTGTAAAATAACGATAACAACGATGTCATCTAGTGAAGTTTAAAATCTAGAGGGAATTAAAATACATGGCAATAGCATTTAAGTTAGGAGGAAAGTAAATGGAGTTTCAAAGTTGTAAGGTCCTTTTCATTGAATGAGAAGTGGTAAACTTGCTAATTTAAAGTAGACTCTAATATATCAAGAATGCATGTTACAACCTCTGGTAATGACTAAAAGAATAACAAAAGAATGTATAACTAACAAGCTAAGAGAAAAGAAAAAAGAAAAAAGAAAAAAGAAAAAAGAAAAAAGAATAATCAATTCAAAACAGGGCAAGAAAGGAGAGAAAAAGGGACATAAGACAGGCAGAACGAATACAAAGCAAATAATAAGATAGTAGATTAAAACTCAAATATATCAGCAATTACATTAAATGTAAACGGATTAAGTGTGTCCATTAAAACACATAGATTGTTAGAGGATAAAAATAAAAAATAATTACACGCTGCTTACAAGAGAAAGTTTGAAAGTGAAAGAATGGAAGATACACCATTTAAACACTAACCAAAAGAAAGCTGGTAGACTTTACGGCAAAAAGCATTATTGGAGTGAAAAAGAGATAACACACGGTGATAAAAAGTTCAATTCACCGGGAAGATATAAAAAGGCTGATTTTTATATGTCCCCCCCCCCCCCGCAAATACAGGCCCCCATAAACTCAAGGTAAAGCACGTAAGCAGTTCAGATTTTGCCTAGAATTGGGTGAGCTGGTCTGATTCTGTCTTCTCAGGAAGTCTCGGGTTCCTTAGGCCTGTGAAGGTGTGAACATCCAGGGCCCTCTGCATAAAGCCAGAGTTTAAACATACCCATTTCCCTGCAGCCCAGACCATAAACAAAGCCAGCTGCTTCACCTGGGGCTAGTCCACGAAGCTGTGATTGTTCCCACCTTGGAGGAGACTTTCTAGCTTACTGAGGGATGACATGCCTGTATGGCACTGTCTATACAGAGCATGTGTGCTGCACATAATCATCGGTTGGAGGGATTCCCAAGAATAGCTTTGGCCACCCCGCACTTTTTGCGACAACTCAATCCTCATTTTATAGGTGGCTTTGCTGTAATCCCTTCTCAGTGTGAGGGTGGTGACCATGTCAGGGCTTTCAACTTTCAGTTCCTCAAATTTGGCTTATGAGGGAGCTAAGTATAGTTAACAGATAAAGCCTGAGGCCCAGACTCGTTCAAAATGAAGACTCCACTACATCAAACAGTGTCTTCTTTAAGGAAACAGTTGGACAAACTGCTCTCAGAACCAAGTTCCAGGGATAGCCAGCAATCTGGTGACATGCATTTTTATGTGAATGCATGCTTCTCTGCCACGGTGGCCAGGAAGCTCAGAGACACAACTGTGACTCCCTCAGGCATTCATTTGTTCATCGTATTTTAATTCCTCTTGTTTTTTCTTCACACTCATTTCCTTACTTATTTGTTAATCTTGTCCTATATACTATCTGTAATTTGTTAGAACATGTCAGAACTTTTTGGAGAAAGGCAGATTTTAATTAATTAAGCTCTACTCAAAATGCTGTACATGAAGGTATGTTTTAAGGGTCTACTTGTGTCCTCCCCAAAAGATGTTGAAGACTTAACCCCTAGTACATGTGACCTTATTTGGAATTAGGGTCTTTGCAAATGATCCAGTCAAGATGAGGTCATTAGGGTGGGCCTTAATCCGATGATTGTGTCTTTATCAAAAGGAGAAACTTGGACACAGAGACAGATGTGCATGCAGGCGAGGGCATGTGAAGGCTGGGATTACACTGTTGCAAGTCAAGCAACTACCAGAAGCTAGGAGAGGGGCCTTTAACTGATTCTTCCCGAGTACCTTCAGAAGAAACATGGCCCTGCAGACACCCTGACCTTGGACTTCCAGCCTCCAAGACTGTGAGACGATGAGATTCTGTTTAAGCCAATCAGATTGTGGTCCTTCATTACAGCAGCACTAGGAAACTAATACAGTATTCAAAATGATTTCAGTTGATACATGATTTAACTTTTAAAATATTATTCTATATTTATATTAATGAGCATTAGAAGAAATATAACAAATGACTCAAACCTATGATTTTTAGGCATGTTATTACTTAGGATTAGGCTGATGTGGGTATGTAGTAAGCAAATGACATTTTAGTTGGCACATGAGGAGCCATGCAGTGGAGTGGTTAAGACCAGAGACTGCAGTCAGGTTCTTAAATACTGACTTCACCACTTAATGGCTGTGTGACCTTGGACAAATTCCTTAACCTCTCTGTGCCTGGGTTTCCTCTGAACAACAGTGTTGATAATAGCAATGCCTGCTGCATAAGATTGTTTGGATAATTAAAGCTTACATTTGCCTGTACAAAACACAGACTGGGAGCTAGTTCAGTGCTTGATACATGCTGGCTCTTTGCTTGATGACTCAGATGTGGAAAGTCTCATGATCGTGGCATGCTCGTGAAGGGAGCCTGGCAGGATGGCTGGCCACCACCATGCTGCTCCCACCCCTGCCGGGTGCACTGGAAGGTCTCCTGAACAGCAGTGATCTAGCCTGGGTTCCACTTCTTTTTAATAACTTGTTTTGGAAGAACTTTCTGAAAAGCTGTTTTTATTTTTCATGTAGAGTGAACACCAGTACAGACTGGAGTCTTGTCAACTTGAGTGGCAGTCAGTGGAGCCAGTTGAGGTATAAAAGAAACAATGTCACACGGGATTGCCACCCACACTCTACTTGCTTTTGGAGCTCCGAGTGCTGATCCAGGCCTGCGTCTTGTCCCATGGGGCCGTCTCCTCTGTGTCTCCGTCTATCTGTCTCTCCCTCCCTCTCGCTCCCCCTCCTTCCCAGCTCTTCATCTGACAAAACCCGATCTAAAATTCACCAGATTTTTCTGACACCTTACATGTTACATCTTCCTCTTCACCCCTATATACAATATCTCCACTATCTATTTACAAAAATGACACCCTTTTTAACTCTATCAACTGCTGTGACCCTGACATACCTTTTTCCACACGTCACTTTGACAGTGATTCCCTCTCCACCTCTACCTAGGCTCTGGCATTTGCCAAGAGGTCCCTAGGAGGCAGTTTGGTCATCACTCTGCCCATTGGATAGATCCTGGCTCCTTGTGGTGGCAGGTGTGGGCAACACCCCACCTGCAGACACTGTTTGGCTGCAGCTCCAGGCTTGCTTCCTGGTGAGGCGGCACACAGGTGGCAGGCTTCAGCCCACCTGCCACAGTGGGTGGAGGTGGCCTTCAGCACTGTGCAGCTTGCCCAGGCCCAGACCCCAGCTCCGGTTGCCTGAGTCTCCTTTGCTAGTGGCACAGATTTGGAACTTACCCCAGCCAAGTGACAAGCCAGTGTCCCCCCCCCCCCCAAATCACTGCTGAGTCTTGGCTCTCCTGCCTCATCATGGCAGGCTCACCACCCAGGTTCTTGTCCCAGGTTGTTCAGGATAAAATGTCACAACTAGTCACACGCTTACAATGGATTCCTCAGCAAGCCTGGTTACTGCCTGGGATCCAGACACTGGCACCACTCAGATACTGAGCCACCATCCCCTCCATCCCGCAATGACTTCTTTTTGGTCACCTCATATCCCCTCCAGCTCCTGACAGGCCACACTTCATGTGGCAGACAGAGGGATTGTGTTAAAATGTAAATCGGGTCACAGCAGCCCCATCTGCAAAGCCACAGAGGTCTCCCCGACACCGAGTCCCTCTCCTGGTCTTATTACATGCTCTGGCCCCTGCCTACTTCTGTGACCTCATCTCAGCCGCCCTCCCCTCACTCCCCATGTCCAGCCTCTAGCCTTCTTTCTTATCCAGCCTTCCTTCCAATTCTGGAGCTGAGCAGCTCAGTCCTATTTCAGCACTTTCACACAGGCTTCCCCTCTGCAAGGGGCTGCTGCTTGAAATCACCCAGGTCTCAGCTCAAGTCTTCCCTGCTCAGAGAGGCGTCCTCTAACCACGTGTCAGTTATCACCCAGTTGCTATCTTGGTAGCAGGTGTCACTACTCACCTTCATGTTTGTTAACTAGCCCTTCCCACTAGAGCAGAAACACCAAGAGAACAGGGACAATGTGTTGCTCACCGGATCACCAGGGCCTAGAACACAGTTGGCACATAGTAGGTACCCAATACACAGGTTTCTGGTGAGATCAAAGAAGATGACAACCTGCTGCCTGCCTGGGAGCCCACCCAGGTGGGACTACCCTGAATCGGAACAGCCCTAACCCGCAGCCCCAGGCCTGGGCCCTGCGGCCCCGCCCATGCATCAGGGCACGTCCCCAGGATGCTCGCTGCTGGCCTGACTGCTGCTTCAATTCCCCAACCCAGGGCTCTGTGCACTGGACTGAAAACCTGTGGCTGTAACATCGCCTGAGTCACAGCTAAGCTCGCCAGGACCTATATACCCAGGCGCCCCCAAAGCTACTTCTGTGGCCAACGGAACCCAGGGCGATTCACAGCCTGGCTGTGAATCCTGACTTCACTGTCCTGTCTGTTACTCTAGGTCAGTAACTTCCATGTTCTCAGCCTTGTTTCCTCAACTGTGGAATGGGAGAAGGGGTAACAGTATCCATAAGGAAGTTCTGGGAGTTTTCTGCCTGACACCTACACCCTTTGCCTCTGGTGACAGCTCTAGTGTCTCCTTCATAGAAAACCCCTGACCTAAGCCTGGCAATGCGGAGTGGCTCTGAGGCTTTGCTGGCAGTTGCGTGAATAGTCCCAGCTAACCCTGACCAAGCACTTGCTCTGAGCCATGTGATCCTCTAACCAGACTATCTATCCAGCCCTCTAATCCTACAGCAACTCTCAGAGGAGAGTGTTATTCTTATTCCTGTTTGGCAGATGGGCTCATGAGGCCCAGAGAGGTTAAGGAACCTGCTCAAAGTCACAGAGCTAGTAGGTGGAAGGACAGGATTTATACCAGGTAGTTAGGCTGTAGAGTCTTTCACACTTGTTTTCTGCCAAGGTTGCTGGGCTATAAGTCCAGAGCTACTCTACTGGTGGCCACCTCACCACCCCTAAGAGCCTGAGAATGAAGGGCATGAAGAATGCTGAGCCAAGAGGTAGAGAGAGGCAGACTGCTGACATTTTAATCACCTGGACCCAGCTGTGCCTAAAGATCACACATTTGGACTTTTTAGTTACATGGGCTGATGGAGACTCTTTCCCTTAAGCCACTCTTTTTATCACTTGCTATCTAAAATGACTTGTATTATATAGTCTTTCCCCACAGTCAGGTTTTGGGTTGTGATAGGGTTAAATCAGAGAATGCCTAGGAGCTGCCCTGCCCACAGCCCCTCAGCCAGCACTCAGAGCCTGCTGAGCCAGACTGCTGGAGAGCTGTCGCCCCCAGGAACAGCCCATGATCCAGGACAGGAGGGAAGGTGTGTAAGAGTCCAACTCTCTTGGCCCTGGGGTGGGGAGCAGTGGCAAACATGGAAACTTGTGCTCAGCACAGCCCCCAGAGCTCCCCTAGCCAGCTGGCACTACACTTACCCAGAGAACTTGCTTGGTGGTGAAGCCAGTTTGGGCTCCCTCCCTTTCCTGCCCCCTACCAGGGACCACCTCTCAGATAAATTACTTGTTCTTGAATCTTTATCTTGGAGTCTGCTTCGGGGAAAGCCAAACCAAGACAATATTTACATAACATGGAACAGATGCTCAGTAAGTAAGTGGTAGCTATTGTTACTTTCTCCTCCTTCTTCCATCTGCCCTGAGCTGCTGGTGTTCAGGCCTCAGGCTCGGAGTGTACTAGCCCAGATCGCTGAACTGTGACTGTGGGGAGGGGCTGGCTCCTACCACCAGGTCCCTTGGCCTGTCCCTGCAGAAACAGTCCCTCCAGCTCCCCAGTAAACAAAGATGGAATTCCACAGCCACAGAAATCATGGCCCCTAGCTCAGACTAATTGCCCTTTAAGGAGGCTGGCTGGCTGGGGCTGGATTTTGCCCAGGGTACACCAGGGTTCCAAATTCTTGGAATACCAGGATGCCTGTGCAATTCGAGGTCTTTTGGGTCACAAAAACCAGAAGCAAGTGGCCCCTACAGAGCCACTCCAGCCACTAGATTCGACCCAGGGCATCGGGCTGAGATGCTTCGCCTACAGTTCCCAGTGTGTGCAGTCTGGTGGCCAAGGACATAGCGGTGGAGTCATCCCACCAGGGTGGAGAACTACGTCTGCTGCTTTCCGGCTGTGTGAATCACCCACGCGGCGCCTCAGTTCCTCATCTGTGAAACGAAGACGACTGCAGGACCTACCTTCAAAGCCAGTTATAAAGACCGTAATTTACTTACAGTAAATTACATGTATAATATACTTATATATGATATAATTAAGAGCTTACACTGGTGGCTGGCTCACAGTAAGTACTCAATCAATATAACCTCTCATTTCATTAGAAGAGTGGCAGATTGACTCTTCACCATAAACTCTTTGGTACCTTTAGAATTTAGTATCATTTGCATGTATTAGGAAAGCCCATATAAAGTAAACAAATTAATTGAAAAGTAAAATCAAAAATAAAATAAATATTCAATTATAACCACATATTTGGTCATAGAACAAGAAAGTAGGTGGGATGGTTATGTGTCCACTGGGCTGGGCCACGGGGGGCCCAGATAATTGGTCAAACACTATTCTGGGTATTTCTGAGAGGATGTTTATAGATGAGATTAGCATTTTAATCAGTATAATAAAGTAGATTGCCCTCTATAATGTGGGTGGGCCTTGTCCAATCAGTTGAAGGTCTGAATAGAACAAAAGATTGACTCGCCCCCAAGGAAGAGAGAATTCTCCAACAGACCGCCTTTCGACTTCATTTGCAACATTGGTTCCTTCTGTTTGATGGCCCCTGAACTAGAACATTGGCTCCTCCTGTGTCTCTAGCCTGCCAATCCATCCTGTAGATTTGACTTGCCATCCTCCACAACTGCACGAGCCGTATTCCTTATAATCTCTCTCTGTCTCTCGCTGTCTCTCCCTCTATTGGTTCTGTTTCTCTGGAGACCTTCACTAATAATGCATATACAAAAGATCAGCTCAGGCCTCAGCAAAGAGAGTAATGAAGCAAGTACTCTTCCATCACAGCACCCTGCTGAGTATGACACAGGCCCCATCCCAGCTCTGCCAGGGGCCCCAGAACTCTTACTTGAGCATGGCCTCTCCTGGTCTGGGATCACAGTGGGGAGCTGCGGATTCAGGTTTGGCTCAGGTTTGCTGGGAATGAAGACATCAGCGTTGTCCTTCCGCTTAGCGGACAAATTCCTTTCCTTTTTATTACCTGTAGGAAAACAATGGTTTACATGTCAAACACTGAGTGCAAGCAGAGCTGGGACATTCTACTCATGTATCTGTTTATTTGTTTGTTCATTTATTCATTATAAGAAATATTGATTGAACCTCTACTCTGTGTCAGGCAACATGCTAGTTTGGGATTAGAGAGGAGAAAAATGCAGACGATGAAACAAGTTCACTGAGAACCACTGTGTGCCAAGCACCACATTTTGGCAAATAAATTAAACGTTCTAGGACACACATAGTTTTCAAATTGTACCACTTCTGAATAGAGACATGTCTTACAATCGATGGGTGTTGAGTTTAATTGGCAACATGGTACATAAAACAATGGTACAACCAAGGACACTGGAGTTGAAAGGGTACAATAAAGCACATTTGCTGCCATCAAGGTACTCACAGCCTGCTGAGGAAAAGAAAGGCTGAATGGACCAGAGAGCAGGGCCGAGACAGAAGGGTTCCCATACCAGGGTCATGGAGGAGTGTGCGGTCTGGAGGATGAGGCTGGCAGGTACACAGCAATGAAGGGGGCCCTTACGGATGACTAGGGTGTCACCAGGGGCACAGAGCTAGGGGCATTCCAGGCACAGAGAACAGTGTATATGGAGGCTTGACATCTAGGAAGTTGTGGCAGGTGAACACCTGGGGCCTGGGCTGGGGAGTGAAGCCAGACAGTGAAGGGCCACAGGCTCTGCTTTGGAGTCAATGTTTCCCAAAGTGGGGCACCTGGATCCCTGCTGGAACAGGAGATGATTCCAGATGCCAGGTGGGCAAATATTTCTTTAAACAATTATATGTCTGAAGATGTATGGAAAAAATATGTAACCAGCATATCAACTCTTGATTTCATGAATACTGCTTGGAACAATCCTAGAATTATGAAGAAAAGAAAGAAAGAGAAAGGAAGAGAGAGAAGGAGGAGGGAAAGGAGACGAAGAAAGAGGAGAGAGAGGGAGACAAGAAAGGTGCTGGTTTAAATAATAGCTAAAAAATAGTACAGGTAGTTTGTGGAGACAGCAGAAAATTGTGGCTCAAGTTTAGGGAAAACAACTCCGGGGCCTCAGAGCCAGCAAAGGATTGAAGGTGAGCAGGAGAAGGCGGACACGCTCAGGACCACGAGGCAGAAACGCAGCCCGGTGGCAGCGAGGCAGGGGGCTAACCAGAATAAAGCAAACAAGCAGCAAGAAGAGTTAGGTCCCTGTATATGGGATCTCCTGGCCTGGAAGGCAGAAAACCCGGGAAGTGTCTGCTGAAGTGCCATGTGACATGAGTCCTAGCAGAGGAAGTCCTGGTGGCCTGTGGTGGCCCCAAAGGAAGGGGAGTCACAGAATCGAGGGCCCCACAGGATTCTTGGGAGCTCAAGGAAGGAGTTGGGGACTTGCAGGGGGTCTGTCAGACTTGTACTAACCTCTCCGCTTTCCCCTCTTGACTATGGAAGGACACTTGTAACTCTTCACTTTCTGAAGCAGCTGCCCCCTGGCTGGCCTGACACCCAGGGTCTTAGGGCAGATCAGAGTGTGAGAGAGGGCCACCATGTCCGAAAGGACAAGATAAAGAATGGAGAGGGGCAAATGACCACAAGATTGGCTTCCCAGTGCTGAAAATATGCTGATGACAGCCTTTTGAGTGCCCAGGCATGCACTGTCTCATTTGTTCCCCAAGCCATCCTAGAGGATAGACGGCAGGCAAGATAATGGCTCCACAAGAATGGCCATGTCCTAATTTCTAGAACCTGTGAATATTTAGGTTACAAGGCAAAGGGGAATTAACCATGTTGATTGGCTGACCTTAAAATAGAAGAATCACCTTGGATTATCCAGGTGGATCCGATGTAATGTTCCTTAAAAATGGAAGAGGGACAAAGTTTCAGTTTGGGATGATGAAAAACTTCTTGGAGACAGGTAGTGCTAATGGTCATACAACGAGAGTGTACTTATAACAGTACAAATGGTAAATTCTATGTTTCGTATTTTTTTTATTGCAAGAACACATACATGTGCATACATAAGAGGGCAACAGAAGAAGTTCAGAGGGAGATGTGATTACGGAAAAATGGTCAGAGAGATGCAATGTCACTGGCTTTAAAGATGGAAAAAAGGGCCCATGAGCCAAGGAGCGCAGCAGCCTCTAGAAGATGGAGAAAGCAAGGAAACAGATTCTGACCGGGGCCTCCCAAAGGAACACAGCCCTACAGGCTCTATGATTTTAGCCCAGTGAGACTCATACCAAATTTGAAACCTACAGAGCTGTAAGATAATAAATCTGTGTTGTTTTAAGCCACCAATTGTGGTCATTTATTATAGCAGCAATAGAAAACTAATACATACTATTACAGAGGAGGATCTGAAGTTCAAGTCATTTGTTCAAGGTGACAGAGCTAGGAAGTGATGGAATCGGAATTTGACGAGGCTTTCCTGGCTTGGAGCCCTGCCCTTGACCACTTTATCCTCTGTCTACAGCTTCCTCCTCTCCACAAGACAGCCTTGGCCATCAAAAGTCTATAGAAGGATATTTTCTAGGGCTTCAAAGGACCCAGACTTTGGTGTAAGCCTAAGACCCTTGGGTCCTCATGGAAAGGGGCCTGGGTTCACCACTGACCTCATCTTGTACCACACTCCCCTGGCCCTTTCTCTGTCCTTGGGTAGACCAAGGTTTTCCCTCGTCAAGCCCTTCATGCTTGCTGTTCCCTGCACCTGGAATGCTGTTCCCATGGCTTTTTTCTCCTCATATTCCTGTCCTAGCTTAAACATCACCTCCTCTGAGATGGCGTCTATGACCATTCCAGTGTCCTTCTCTGACCCCCATTCCCCAACCAGAGTCCTATTTTATAATCTTCACAACGTTCAAGGCTGCACGAGGTGTCATTCTCTCCTCCTTCCTGAATTCCTAAGCTGACCCAGCCCTCCCATTTTCCAGTTATTGGAAAAATGACTTCTGCCCTTCTCTGTGCTGCTCAGTTAATGCCTCTCACTCACAAGGAGGACAAACGAGGTGGGAGAGAATGGGGACAGGAAGCCATCAGGGCTCAACCCGCCACTCCTCCCTCTTCTAGCCACTCCACCTCTCAGGGCACAAAGTCCCTTCCCCCATGTCCAGCTCTGCCAACACTTGGGCAGGGGGTCTCTCCTCTTCCAGGGGCAGTTCCCAATAGCCACCAATCCAGCTCTTATCTTCTTTCAGAGTTACATGCCCATCTCGCATTTGTCTCACAACTTAGAAAGGAAAACAGAAGCGATGGGGGTATCTATTGGCTCCTCAAAGCCCAACTGTCACTTTGTAACTTTATACGGTTTTTTTATTTATTTAGCCCAGTGATTAAGAGCTCAGGTTCTGGGCTCAGAGTGCTGGGGACTGGATCCTGCTCTGCCCCTTCCTAGCTGGGTGACACTGAGCAAGTATTTGACCTCTCTGCACTTCAGTTTCCCCATCTGTAAACAAGTACAATGACAGGACTTTCCTTGGGGTTGTGGTGAGGATTAAAGGAGGGACTATATGTAAAGCTCCTGAAACAGTGCTTGGCACATGTTGATAAGAACACAAGAAACACTGGCAATTGTTATTATGTATGTGTTCACGTGCTTACAGTCTGTTTTCCCTGCTAGGATGAAGTGCTACAGAAGGGACTGGGCCCGGCTGTCTCAACACAGTGCCTGGGGTGTGATAAGTGCCCAGAGGACGAATGAATGAGCAGCCCAGAGCCAAGCATATTTTCCAGTTTCCTGCTGACTGGTCTTGAGTAAATGCTCAGGATTAGTTCAGAACACCAGGGTCTGGGGAGACCTGACAACAGGCCCTCGAACCTCCCTCCAGCTCCTTTCAGGGGGCATCTGTCTCCTGCTGAGGCTAAAGAAGCCAGCCAGAGGCTGCCAATGCAAGCAGGCAGATGCGGGCAGCGGTAGCAGGCAGGCGTGCCGCCCCCCTGTGCGCTCACATGCCAGACACCGCCTCAGTCAACGCGGGGCCTGCCAAGCGATCTAATTGTTAAAAAAGTAAAATGTCAAGAAATTAAAGTTCTCTGTTTTCATTTTAGGCCCCAGTATCACACTCAAACTGTGCCTGGGGTCCAACTGTCCTTCTGTGGCCTAATCCTTCATACTTGCAAGTGACTGTCACACCCCCACGTTTCCAGGGTGGGGGCTCTGTCAACCTCCTGGTGGCCGTCCCCCTCCCCCCGCGTCCTGAAGAGAACACAGCCCACTGCAGCGCACATCTGCGCTGTCCCAGCAGGTCTCACAGGAAGGAGCATGTGGGCACGGCCTTGACCACCAGTCGCCTTAGCAGGTGGGCACAGCTCCCTCATTTGTTTGACAAAGATTCCTTGGGCAGCTTGAATGTGCCAGGTGAGTGCCCAGTGCCGGGGATGCAAGAGAGAGGAAGAGCTGGCCTTGCGCCCTGGCAGAGCTCACACACCTGATGGGGAGAAAGACAGCAAGGGTCAGGGAGACCAGAGCCGTGAGGACACCGTGGGAGCAGAGGAGGCACCAGCAGCAGGCTGTGCTGGCAGCACAAAGGCAGCGTTCAGGAGGAAGCGGCCTCTGAGCTGAATCCTCAGGGGGAGAGCAGAGAGCCAGGTTTCAGGGTTCAGCGTGAAGAGGAAAGGCAAGGGAACAGCCCAATCAAGGGTTTAGAGGTGAGGGACATGAAAGCACCTCTGAGGGACAAAGACTCCCCTCTCTGAGGACGTCAACCTTTGGGTGTGGCTGCCTGTTATTATGTCCCCCCCACAGCTCATATGTTCAAGTCCTAACACCCGGCACCTTAGAATGTGACTCTTTGGAGACAGGGTCTCTAAAGAGGTAATTAAGCTAAAATGAGCCAGTTACGGTGAGCACTGATCCATTCTCACTGGTGTCCTCATGTGAAGAGGAAATTAGGAAACAGGCACACACAGGGGGAAACCAGGTGAAGACACAGCCAGGTACAAGCCAAGGAGAGAGGCCTCACAGGAAACCGATGCTGCCGACGCCCTGATCTCGGACTTGCAGCCTCCAGGACTGTGGGACAATAACCTTCCATGGCTGTTTAAGCCCACCACCCCCCCCAACTCCACCTCCATCTGTGGGACTTGGTTATGGCAGCCCAAACAGACTAAATTAACTCACCAACTGATTTCAAACATTCCCTCATTTCTCTTTCCTTAGGTTCACTCGTGCTTCCCCACTGGCTGGCCTTGGTATTTTGTTCAGAAACCGTGACGCGCTCAGCTTTGAGAAGAATGTGCTCAGAATGGAGAGGGAGCAGCAGGTGGAAGCAGAGGCAGCTTGGATGGAGGGTGAGGACTGCCTCAGGTAAGCCCTGCCCCACTCCCCACCAACTGTTTTTTTCACTCTACTTTCCAGAGTTTCTCTGGAGAGCTTCCCCTGGAGGACACTGAAGTTTCTGCCCACCCAGCACACTTTCCCCTCCTTCAGATTTGCCTTGATTTTCCTTTGAAGACTACTGGCTGTCTATTGCTTTGGGTGGCAATAACCACACCCGTAGTCCTAGTGGCCGGACCTGGCTAATTAGAGCCACTGCGACTAGTTCAGAGATGTGTGACCCAACGTGGGTTCAAGATCCAGGCCTGGGGCTTTGGTTGGAGCTTTTAGAAAACAGAAATCCACTTCCTGATGGAGCTACAAAGCCAATGCCTCAACTCTGTGTCTGTCTGTGGAGTGCCTACCTAAGAATGGTATGAAGACAGGACAAAAGAAGGCAGAGCAAGAGGGAGGAAAGGAAGAGAAGGAAAAGAGAAGAAAAGGAAAAGAGAGGGGAGGAGAGGGAAGAATAGGGAAGGGAAGAGGAGAAGAGACAGACGAATCTTGCAAAGCCCTGGACTCCTAAGCCACCTGGCTGTAGATGCTGCTAAACATCCGACAACACACAGGACAGCCCCCACAACTATCCACCAGACATTTACCATCTGGAATTTGAGGATCATTTGGAGGCCTTTAGGAGCTTTTGCCTCTTGCAGTCAACAGAGACCTGACTGATACACATCCCCAGGCTGTGAGGCGATCTACCCAAAGCCAAACTCAAAACACCACTGGAAACTCAAGTCCTCCTATTAGATCCTGAGATTTCAAAGGCAAAGAAATGCCGCAGTAAGACGGAGCTCACTTTTGGAAGCCGGGTTAAATTCCAGCACCACGAGGGTATCTGAGCCCTGGGGAGGGCATCCTTCTGTCTCCTGGTCCTCAGGAACATCCTTCTGCACTGAGTCCTCACTGGACAGAGCGGGGTCGTGTCTGGGAGGGCCCACCAGCACCTGATCCTCGGGCTCAGGCTCAGAGAGTACGTCTTCTTCGATGGAGTCATACTCATCACTGGAACAATCCTTTTGTTTCCTCTGTAGACTTACACTAAGCTCCAGACTTTTCCTCAGTTCCTGCCAAGAATCAAGAAAAGTGAAAAATAAAATATGTCACTCTGAGAAAAATTCATTTGAAAACAGATCCTTAGAATCAAAGAACTATTCCAACCAAACTAACATGTACCAAAATCATCTCTACCTGTGTGTTGTCATCACTTTGAAGATGAGAAAACAAAGGGCAGGAACAAATGAGCAACCCTCTGGACAGAGCAGTATTTATAGTATTAACTGTGGTGCAGTGTTCACATGCCTAGGACGCCACTAAAAATGTGTGTGTGTGTGTGTGTGTGTGTGTGTGTGTGTGTGTGTGTGTGTGTTGGTTTGAGGGCTTGTTAAAACAGATTGCGGGGTCCCATCCTCTGAGTTTCTGATTCATTCAGTGGGTTCTGGATGGAGCCTGAGAATATGCATTTCTAACATGGTGATGCTGATGCTGCTGGTCCAGGGACCACACTTTGAATATGAAATCCCAAAGGCCTCCAGATGACTCTGAAACTGTATATGGTAAAATGTCTGGCAGATAGTTGTGCAGGGCTAAACATATTGAAGGATGTTTAGAAGCACCTAAATGTCAGAACGTTTAGCACTTAACTATAACTGCTTGACAATTTGTTTATGTGTTTCATCTCCGTGAGATTATAGATTTACAATCTTTAGCCCAAGCATTAAAATCTAAGAGTAACCAGAAAATTTATCACCAAAGCCAGAATATTTTTGAAAAAGAACAACACTACCTTTACACTGAAACAAAAAAAGCACAAACTGGACAGTCTGGGAAAACCAGTATGTTTGGTCAGCCTAGCTACACTACCCCTGTGGCCCTTGTAGTATCTGAGATAGTTGTGAGAAAAGGAGAAGCAAACAGTGAAGGTTTGGTGGTTGACCAATAAACTTAACAGTTGTGTGGCAGGCTGAATAATGACTCTCTGAAGATGTTTAAGTCCTAATCCCTCGGCCCTGTGAATCAGCCAGGGCTCATGAAGAAGTGAGAAGCACGATGTAGAAAAATCTGCTCATCTTAGAGAAATCATCCAAACAAGACCAATGACAGAAAATATAGACGTTACAGGTGCTGCTGGTGAGGAAATAAAAACATGTCTGGAAATTATGGGAGAGGGAATCCAGTTACATAGTGGCAGAATTCTAGCTGAATTGTGTCCTACAATTATGTGCTAAGTGGAACTTTGTAAATGATGGATTTGGATATTTAACAGAAGAGATTTCCAAGCAGTGTTGAATGCAGTCTGATTTCTTCTTGCTGCTTAGAATAAAAAGTGAGAGGAAAGAGACAGAGTGAGGGAAGAACTGTTAGGTAAAACAGAACTGAGGTTTGACTATTTGGGAAACTCTCAGTCTATCCAGGTTGCAAAAGATATTAAAATTAGGACATTCCCTGTCAGAAAAGCATGCTCTGGAGAGAAAACCAAGGGTGTGACTGGATAACCTTTTGCTAGTGCCTCAGAAGAATCCAAAGTTTAGAGTTTTCAATCACACTGAGACATGAGGCTCATAGATCCCAATAGACATCTACATAGAAGCAGAAATAGAGATGGGATCATCCAGAAAATATCTGTAGATAAGCCTCTTGTCTAATGGAGTGAATTCTAGAAACATACATAGGAGATCCACATGTTTTTTGAGAATGTCATATCAGCTTGAATTGAATGGGAGAGAAAAGGACAAAATAAAAGAAGGTTTTCAGACTCCCACAATTCTACAGGCAGGAAACAGGTTTGTAAAATTACTTAGTGGCAAACACATGCTACCCCTCACAAAAAAGGGAGGATGACTCTGAATGTTAAGCCATGGGCACAGAGATGGAGCCCTGAGCCACAGAGGATTATTCCCAGGCTTTGAAACCTAATGGTGTTTGCCCATTTGGATTTCAAAATCACTTGGGTTTGGTGACTCCTTTTTCTTTTCATTTTCTCCCCATTATAATGGGAATGTCTATAATTGCTATTCTATGCCTGACCTACCATTGTATTTAGGAGCAGATGACTTGTTTCACAATTCCAAAGATGGAGATAAATTTTGCCCTAAAATGGGTTATATCCAGTCTCACCCATCCCTAATTTAGATACTATATATGATGAAATATAAGAACTTTGAACAGATGAGATTTAGACAATATTTTTTGCTTGATACTGTAATGTATTGAGACTTTTAGGAAACTTGGGATGATACAGATGTATTTTGCATGTGAGATGAATATAAAACTTTGGGGGCCAGAAGGCAGACTATTATAGGCTGAATAAATGTTCCCCAAAGATGTCTACATTCTTATCCCCAGGGCCTGTGAATGTCACCTTACTTGGCAAAAGTACTTTGCAGATGTAATTAAGTTAAGAACTTTGAGATTGGGAAGATTATCGTGGATTATCCTGATGGTCCTAATGTAATCACAGGGTCTTTCCAAAAGGGAAGCAGGAAAGTCAGAATCAGAAAGAGAAGATCTAAGGCTGCAAGCAGAGGTCAGGGAGGAGAAAAGATGTTACATTGCTGGCTTTGAAGGAGGAGGAGAGGGATGCTCCTCTAGAGCCTCCAGTAGGAACACAGGTCTGCTGACATCTTGATTTTAGACCAGTGAAAATGAATTTAGATTTCTGACCTACAGAACTATAAGATTAGGCACTAAATGTGTGGTAAATTAGTTACAGCAGCAATAGGAAACTAGCAGAGCTGTCTATCTTTTACACTCTCTCCCTCCTTCCCTGCTTAATACCAAGCATCAATGATATTATTGAACAAATAGAATACCTCCTGGCACATAGCAGGTAACTGATATTTTCTGAATGACTATTTTATGTCAATGTCTGCGCAGTGGCTGTAAGAAGGGATGGTGAGCACCCACAAGCCTCGGAGATGGCATTAGTGATATAATCCTTAGCAAGTTACTTATCTCCTCTCATCTGCATTTTGGCATCCACTAAAATGAGTTAACAAATCCCTGTCTCACAGAACTGTTTTATTAAAGCAGTGTCTGAAATGGGGATGATTTCACCCCCCAGGGGCTATTTGACAATGACTGGAGATGTTTTTGGTCACAACTGGGGGAAAGGAATGCTAGTGGCATTTAGTAAATAGAGTTCAGGGACATTGCTAAACATCCTAGAATGTATAGGGCAGTCCCCCAAACCAAAGAATTATCTGGTCAAATGTCAAGAGTGGTGAGGTTGAAAACCCCTGTATTAAAAGTGAGCGTGCATATGTCAATGACATTTAAAAAGATAATAACAAGGTCTTCTAGTTGAGTGCATTGAGGTGGCCCATGCAACCGTCACAGAAACCAGACTTCGGTCACGCCTCATGTGTTCAAACTCTGACTGGTGGGCAGCTGGAGGTCAACGCATCGCTGCTCCTCCATGGCAGAATGTGACTTCCCGGGTGGCCTGCTGCCCAACAGCAGTTTCAGGGACTGGAAAACCAGTATCCTTTACGGTGGAATAGTGCTCTGTACTTTACAAAAACAATTCTAGTCTTTCTCTCATTTGATCCTCACAATAACCCTGCAGAGCAGGTAAGTAGAATGAAACCCTGTGAAAACAATGAACTCCTGTTAAAACGGGCTAGGCAACTGGCTCCTGTTCTCAGCCCAAACCTCCATCTCACATGGGGTTGGCTTCAGTTCTGTGTCCTGCAGGAGTGGAGGCAAGGCCAGGTGAGAAAACAGTGGGCAAACCGCTCTCTCTGCATCCCCCAGTATTCTCGCCCAGTCGTTCTGAGGCCAAACAACAAAACGGGGGCTGGTGACTGGGAGGCTCCTAGCTGGGAGACTGCTGTCACTGTCCAGGAAATCTCAGTCAGTCCCAGGCCCCAGGATAATCCCCGCTGATGTCTGTGGTGGACTGGAATCACCAAACACAGCTAGCTGCAGGAAGATCTGGATGAGGCATTAGGCTCCTCGAACCCATAGTCAGCTAGGCAGGCTCCCTCCAGCCTCTTTATCACCTTCGCAGTGCTGCAAATCTGCATTTTAAGTTACTACATTTTTGGAGTTTCCAAAATTGGAGAACTGAGGCCTTTTTGCTGGTCCAACTTGTTGTAGTGATTAAATGGCAGAGCCATGACTTGTGCCCTTAGCCACTGTTCCCTGATCCTTTTAGATTATCCAAGTGTAAAACAGACTCCCTTCCATTCTGTCAGGGACCAGTGAAGGGGAAGGAGGGTGTGGAACCACCATTGTTAATTTATTCACACACGCAGGTGTGCTAAGTTTGCCCCTAAGGGCTGAAGTAATGGTGGGAGTAAGATGGCAGAACCTCAAACAACCACTGCATAAAGAAAAGAAATGTAATCTCAGATGTGGCCAGGACTGTGAAGGAAAGGGCCTGCCTGGATGACAGGACAGAGAGTGGGTGCGCTGAGGGAGCCCCTGATGAAAGCTGGTCAGGGAAGCCTGGCTGATGACGAGCTGCCCAGTGAGTGTCTGGGGTACCATGTGTCAGGCAGGAGGGAGGGCAGAGGCCAAGGCCAGGAGGCGGCAATGGCTGGAGCGCAATGTGCACTGAATGAGGGGAGGGCAGGGAACCAGAGGGGTCACACAGGGCAGGGCTTCGTAGGCCTCGGGACAGAGTCTGGATTTTGTTTTCTGTTCAATGAGAGGCCACAGAAGGATGCTAAGCAGAAATAAAACATTATATGAGTTCTGTTTTTAAAGATCACTCTGATGCCTGGATTTTGATAGGCGGGGCCAGGGTGGAAGTGGGGTAAACAGCTGTGGCTGCGGTAGCCAGTGAAAGATGAATATGGCAGCAGAGGTGGGAATGGCAGATGCATTTGGAGATGTATTTTGGAGGCAGAGATGACAGAAATGACTGACTAGAAATGAACAATGTATATATTCTTTGACTAAGTCCCTCAACGAATTTATCCTTCAGTGTTAAATATACAAAGATCGTTAAAGCATCATCATAATAGAGAAAGATCCAAAAGTTCATGAATAAGAGATGGGTTAAATTACTAATAGGGCAGGCGTTGACGGAGCCTCAGGCGGCCCATACAGAGAATGAGGTAGGCCGTGTGCATCCACTCAGAAAGATAGCAAGAGATACTTTTAAATAAAAAGAAGCATGTCAAAAATGTACATGTAGTATATATAAAGTCAATCTTAAAAATAATCATAGTTTCTATCCATGTATGTAAGCATATACATATACAAGTGTGGAAAAATAATTACCAAACTACTAACTGTTCTCTCTGGGGATGGCATTCATTTCTGCTTTGTTTTACTTAATTTTTTCTTATAAGCCTACTTTTAGTTTTGTAGTTAGAAAAAAAAAATGATATATTTACATTTATGTTTAAATCCGGTCCCTCACTCTTGCACATAAATAAATTCTCCACAAGAGTGGTAGGGACAGTGGTGTGGAGGACCCTAGACAACCAGTTGTCTCAAAAATCACGGCTCTCTAGCCATGGAACATATCTTGTCTGCAAAGAAATGACTCATAAAGCGGTGAGCAGCAGCATCCAACTCTGGAAGACTTTGGAGCAGTGTCTCTCTAACTTAGTGTATCCGATCAAGTGGTCCAGACTTAAGAACAATGGGCCACCAATCTCAACAGGATGGAACATAGCATCCATAAGCCCTTCTCAGTAAAACCCTCCTGGATATACAAAATTCAAATATTAAAAGGTGAAGTCCAGGAGCACAGACCTGGAGAAGCTGTGGTAAGAGGTCTCATGGTGAACACTGAAGCCATTTAGAGACTGAATACATACTAGACAACTGTGCACGTTCAGGTTATGCAGCAGAATGTAATGTTCAAAATCTAAGCCATTAGCTTAGCTGACAGAAACCAGAAGAGGTCAGGCAGCATGGTGCACCCCTGGCCTCACTACCCATAGCAAGGAGTCGATTCAAATCTATCTTAAATGGAAACAGAGTTTTAAAAGATGGCAACTCTGACATCTTAATATTTTTTTCATAATTTACTAAACTAATGAAATACTTTCAGAAATATTTCTTATGATAAAAAAATTTAAATTTCAATAATCCCTTCTGTTTCAATTTAATTTTGCTTCTGTTAAATTAATAAAAATTTAAATGCTATAATTGTATTTACAAAAATATGTATAAAAAAGAAGCTTCGATTCTGTACTGCTGGTAGCTTCTTCACAAAAGAAAACAATACATTTGCTCACACTGGATGAGCAAGCTTTATTAACCTCTGTTCTAATAATGCCCATCAGACCTAAAAGTACCTGTTCCAGGGGCAAAAGGGAGATAAACTAAATAGCAATACTCCCTCAAGAAAGCCTTTCAAAACCTTTCCATCTGGAAAGATGAGGACCTGGGGTGGATCACTTTGAAAGCCAACCTGCTAATACTTTAAAGGGATAACCATGCTGGGGCAGCTACCAGTTGCTTTGAAACTATCATCCAGAAATAGCTCTGTGAAAACTAACTTTATAGTTTTGTTTTACAACCTCATTATATGCAATTTCAGTGTTCCATGTTTAAAATGTTAAGTTCAACCTCTTTCAAAAGAAAACCCTCTGCATGGAGCCCAGGTTGGAATCATCACAGGTGGAGAATGGATGATGGGACTGCACACAAATCAGCCTCCTTGTGGAGATCCTGAGAGGAGGCAGAGGGAGGGAGGGATGAATGAGGACCACCCACTAAAATGCAGCAGGATTTTGATGGTCAGTGGATTAGTGTCTTATGTGCCTGATCTGCCTCTTTCTGCTGGGCCAGGAAAAAAGCAAAACCAGGCAACCATAAAACTGTTTGTTTGCAGTAATAGTAAAATAACTATAACATCAACAACAGCTGCTACCAATTACCAAGCTAACCTGTCTACACAGGTTATCCCATTGCAGCTTTCCACTACCCCGGTGGGTATCCTTATCTTACAAGCTCAGTGCACAGAAGTACCAGTCCAAGTTCATGTGGTTGGAAACGGCACAGCCAGTCTGGATGGATGACTGTCTGACTCCAAATTCCAGGCTCTTTGCCACATGCCCACATTTATTCCCTGCCTGGCACTAGGGCATTGTAAGCGAGTGGTCTCTAGAGCAAAAGGAAAGTCAGGGCTCAGTGACTGCCCATGGACTTGAAAAGAATCGATGAAGCTAGCTTCTAAGAGTTTTCAACACAAACTTGCCTTGAGGCCAGTACACGTGATAATGAGTACATTAATTTTTAGTGGACGCAGCCTTAAATCTCTAACTTCCTTTAGAAAGGGGAACGGCTAGGTCTAAGCTCTGGGCCTGGGTTCTGGGCCCCACTCCAGCTGCCCCATGTCCTCAGGCAAGTGCTTAAGCCCAAGCTCCCACCTCTAATGTGGGAAAATGTTCCCTGACAATCTGATAAGGTTAAGTAAGAGATGCAATGAGATAATAGCTATGAATTAGTATTTCGTGATTGCTTTCACAGAGGCCTGGTCTTCATAGAAAATTAAAAAGTGAGATGACAGAATATTCTTTATTTCTTAGATCCTATTGATTTCGCCTACAAGAAGATCAGATGTTTAGACCAAGAAGCTGCAATGGATACTTAAAGACCATCCTCAAGAGGAAGCAGCAGTCTCTGGGGTAGAGGTCACTGGCCTGTAGCCAACCCCTCTCCTCCCCGCCAACCTCAGTAATGTCTCTCATTTGGTTGGCAATCTTATAAAATTGAAATTTGAATGCCTTTAGCTCAGCATGCACCGTTAGTTGCAATAATTCTTGCTAGTTCCTATTGCCTTATACGAGCCATTTTACACATTTATATTAACCTGCCTGGCCTAGAAAGGATTTTTATTCTGCATTGGCAGATTAATTGACTGACTTGTTCTTCTTTTTATTCATTTATTTACTCAACAAATATTTATTGTTGAATTTATCTGTCTCCATTAGCAGGTTTGACTACTAAGTACTAGGATAGAGTAATGAACCAGATAGAGTCCCTGTTCTCATGGAATTTATAATCTGGCAACAAAGACAGCCATTCTAGAAGAAATTACAAGTGTAATGAGCTTCAAGAACCCAAACTTAGGTGTTGCCAGCCAATGCCTCAGGTTGGCTCCCAGATCACAAATTTCCCAGAATAAAGAGACTCGAGCCCTAACTTTAGGGTTCATACGGTGTATTTTTAAAATCACATTCCCCTACACCAATTCTGAAGGACCAATGGTAAGAAAATTTGGATTCTACATGTGCTTCAAATACCTGTGTAATGTTTTCAGTTTTCTGATACTTTCTTTCTGCCCCATTCAACCTTGAATCTTAGTGTTTACTAATTTTCATTCAAAGCTAAATTTATTTATAAAGTACCTTGGAGTTCAGTCTCTAAAACTCATCATTATGAAGAAAAAACTACCCCTGTCTTAGAGAGCGGAATGACGTAAGAGGAAGAGCACAGACTCAGGATGCAGAGGCACTGGAGGCTGCCTGACTTTCCTGGCTGTGAGGACCCATGGGTGCCTCACCTGAGCCTGCCCAAAGCAGGGACTGGCTATAGGAACTGGGGTATGGGTGGATATATCAACTAAGAATGCTAACAAATGACTAAAAATTTTGAGAAATTCCTGAAAGACAGAGAATGGC